>JAWPHD010007118.1:0-134091 GCA_037043455.1 Cyrtodaria siliqua
GGAAAAAAGATATGATGAGAGATGTTTTGAAGATGTTCACATTTTTAACGAAATTACATCGGCGAGGAACTCGTACTCTTAAAGACGGCTGGCGTGGCCCAGTTGATAGGACGTTTGATTTGAAATCCGGAGGACCCAGATGAAAGCCTTATCGTTGCAAATCAATTTCTTCTTTGTATTATTGGGCAAAACACGTTCCCTTGGCCTCTTCGACTTTTGGATGTACACCGGCTCTGTGTTTTGCAATCTATCCTTCGGACTACTTGCTAATCAAAGACATATATAAGAGTAGGGCAGCTTCCTGGGTTCTTGTGTATCTTCCCTTTCGTTGGGACGACCGGCTCTAAATATCCTATATAAACATTCAGTTCAATTTTATCTGGGGTTCCACCTGAACATGTGATAACCTTTTTTAAATCATAGGGTGATGGTGCTACCCCTCTAGATCCGCTAGTGTTTTAACAAACACAGTGGCAACATTCTCAATACAACTTTCTCTAGAATTATATTATATGTATAAAATAATGAAAATTGGTGAATTTGATATCAGAGTTTACCATTACCTATTTTAAAACTTGTATTTGACATTTTTCGTAAGTATTCGGGGATTATAAACGGAAAGCTAAGCATTTCTTCGGAGGTGTTCAGTGTATGCAGTTATTAATTTGTGAACAATAAAAGTATTTTTTTATTTTTTAAATTGCGTGCAAAAACGGTTGCCTATCTATACGTCATCAGTTGATCACGTGTCTGCCTACATTATGCCGAAATATTGTCTACGTCATTATGTAATCATATTGCTGTATTTGTATTCTTTCTTTCTTTCTTATTATATTATTTTTGCTCAAACAATCGTTAACTGTCAGGGGCTTAATTTTCTGGTTTATGCAGACAATGACCCTTTTCGGCATTTTTTAATATAATGACTTTTGAATAACTTTTTTTTAATATAAAAACTATTTAAAGTCATTGTGTCAAACGGTGACAAAAATCATCATGTAACGCTGATGCGGCGAAAGTAAGTTTGGATTATGTCTGTTGCGGGCCCATAGCTTTTTTAGGGTACTGTCGTATGAAGACAAGTCGTGAAGAGAGAGAACTATCCCAAGGTGCAAACTTATATACACGAACCTATCAGGAGTAAATGTGTGTAGTATTGCACCTTGTTCGGCATAGACCCATTTAGCCAAACTCACCACCAGATTCTAGAGGGCAATCACTACAACATGATCACACCCTCTGTATTCTCCAACCATAACCGATGTAATAATTCAATATTGGACTGTGTTTTTTCTCTCTATCATGTCGTGGCATGAATGATTTTAGAACCGGTGGTAAAGAGTACTAAGGCGCTATTTCAAGCTCTCCGACACGGTACATGTCCAGCTCGCGAGATTTATCCAGCTCGCGAGATTTGATGACGTATACAGTACTGGTACTACCTATGAACAAGTGAGTAGTCTGCCTACCACACGAAAAAATCGACCGTATGAGATATAACCTAAAATGTGCTGAAGATGACGTAACACAGCATTCAACCCACCAGTGTTTGTTTTTATTGTTTTTGTTGGTGGAGCCAAAGTCCCGATCGTCGGGATCAAATTTTAATGGAATGAAAGTTCGATTTTCATAAAATTGAGAGAGAAAATATAGAACTTTGGCTTTCTAAAGTCATCGACATTGTATCGACCGGTCAAAAGTAAATGTGTTTCATCCTGTTAGGAATTATTCTGCATTTATTCAAAATATCGAACATATATTTCGAAGGATATGATATTCAAAAGTTCCGTCGCATAATGTTTTTTTCTTCTACATACGATATTTTATATTTATTTTCGAACGTTGACACCAATGTCCATTTTCCCCTTGTTTTTATCAGCCAGGGTCCGTTACATGTGCAACCAGGATCAAGGTAACGCAGTTTTGAGCAGCCAGGTTCCGTTACGTCTATCCACCATGAATAATGTGTGGACACGTTGAGCCATAAGACCTGTCTTCATAATGCTTTGTCTTAAACCATAATCATCGTCCTCCAACATATATAGTCAGCACGAGGAATTTTCGTTTTTAACCATCAATTGCAACGATAATGAATGTTCATTTCAAATAGTACAGCAGAGTATCAATCGTAATACAATACAGGGACAGCAGGAACACAGAGATCTCATAAAATAATGGGATTTCAACATTGCATTTGACAGTGTTGTCATAATTTTTTTTATCTTTTTTTTTCATGAAATGATGGATTTTTGTTTACGCCATTAGATGAAACTGTCAAATTTCAACAAGCCATTATCCGTCTAAAATGCTGAAGACACTAATCAAGCCTATTGTAATAATTTACATGTTAAAATGTGTTTCCATTTTGTTATTGTTTTTCAAAAATAACGTGACGAAAATGTAATAATTCACATGTTTAAATGTGTTTCCATTTTGTTATTGTTTTTCAAAAATAACACGACAAAACAATTAAATTATAAAACGTGTGTTTTATTTACACTTTCATGCAGAGAACGTAAAGGGACAAATGGAAATCTTGATGTGTTTAAAACTCGCGGCCTCCGGTTAGTTTTTCTACTTAGCTTGCAATTTTGTAATCATTAATATTAATTATTAGAATTGTTCAGAGCAAATTGTGTTTTTATATTACTAACTATTGTAATATTACACCAATAATATATTTAAACATATGGCTGGATAACGAAGAAAAATGAAAAATCAAAAATGTATTTACTTACCGTTTTAAATTCAAAATGATATTGGATTAACAGACCGAGGTGCTAATGTTAATGTGCGATAAAACATCAAGATTGCCGTGTGTCCCTTTAAGTATTTATTTCAATAAATTATTATTATTATTATTATTATTATTATTACTGTTGTTGTTGTTGTTGTTGTTGTTGTTGTTGTTGTTGTTGTTGTTACTGCTGTTATTATTATTATTATCGTTATTGTTATTATTATTATTATTATTATAATTATTATTATTATTATTATTATTATTATCATTATAAAAAAATACCATCTGTTTGGACCTGGTCATTTCTCGGATATCTATGCAATGGAGACAATTCTGACAAGTCAGGAACTGACCGCCATTCGCCGTTGCTGGAGGCCCGTTTGTATTAGAATTCCTAATAAATACAATTAAATCCGACATGGCAAATGTCATAAAGTAGGACATGTCGTCTGGTGTGTCCAGAACTCTAATGTTTATGTAGGCTGCAATACCCAAAGCGCCTGATGAATTATTTGTGATGAATTATTTGAATACGATCGGATCCTGAAGACGATGTCAATTGAAATACTAATGATGGCAATAGCCAATTAAGGATGACCGTGTCTCGAAGGCAATTAGCTTATCGGCCAAGATCTGCATTTAAAGAAACTAAACCGCCAAATAACGGCAAAATTACAAAACCGTTTATCAAAACTCTTTCCAGGTTTTCAGGTCATATACTAATGTATATGTCCCTATTAAAAGTATAGGGTTGTTTACGGGTTCTTAAAATACCCGTGATTGATTATGCGTAAATTGAATTATAATTATTATTCGATTTTTTTTTTTGTTGTTGTTGTTGTTGTTGTTGAGACAATTCTTTCTTCGACGCTCCAGTTCTGGGGTTGGATTTTCAAAATATGTAAGTTGTATAATATATACCCCGTCGTCATTAGGAAAAATGTGCCTGTTGATGCTGGAATAGTGACTTTAAGTGTGTATGCACATTGTTTGTTAAAGCGGCAGCTAATAAGAACAAGAAGTATAAATATACGATGGTTTGTATTGCTGTACTGGTTTAAGGCTGTATTGCGCCCATGGGGTTTTAAACCTCTGACAAAGTTGGTGGAAATCAAATGAAAAACACAGCTTTCATGCCTTCATGGATTGTCAGAAGCAAAACTAGAGATCTAACAAGCAGAGATTGGGTACTTAATTAAATCTGTCATAATCTCGTATGAAACAAGGTAAAAACTGCCAAATCTTGTTCTCCATTTTCTCTTCTTATAATTAAGACAGAAAGAATATAATGGTATCGCTACACACAGGATATATTTCTCTTTCATGTGAGACCAGTTGCGTACTCCTGCTGTGGCAAACGATTTCTATACAGCTCAAGATTCCATCAAAACAACAACAGCAACAACAGGAAGTGGCATTAGGCCTTAGTCGGACTTTTTAAGCAACATGTGTTGACATTTTTAGTAAAATGAAAACGCCACTACATTCTAAACATAATTGTCTTTAATACGAGAAATGACAATTTCTATACAGTTACCAATGAAAGTGCATGCGTGAAATTTCGAGTATTTTCTATCTGAAATCTTACGTTTGCAAATATCTGGTTTATTACGTCTCTGGTTAAGATAGCAATTTTCAGTCAGTCACGGACAGCAGTGTTTAAGTGTCTGCTGAATATTGATATTGTTCGAGCTTTCATTGAAATAAACACCCTGACAAGGTTTGGTAAAGTTCCGATAAAAATTAAAACGTGTATTAAATAATTCAAGAGCCATAACTGTTTCTAGTCCAACATTGCTGGTTTATGATTTTGTCAACGCTTTCGCGTATGACCTTCTTATTAACATAAACTATTAAACAAAACATTAGGGTTGGGTGGCGTTGGGTGGGGATGTTTGAGTTAGAAATGGTTATGATGATGCTTCCAGGCTTTTATTGATATTAAGATTCTGGCCAGGTTTGGTATAGATTATAGGTGCTAGGGTGTTGACTTGTAAAATAGTATGTTTTCATTAGTTCATGGGCGATAACTCTGGTGTTTACTATCCGACATTGATGTTTTTCGAACACAAATCAGAGCTTTTATTGATATTACGAATATGGCCAAGTTTGATAAGTATCGGAAGCAAGATGTTTACAGGGCAAAATATAGTATTTTATTCATTAAATCATTACGTGGTCCCGCCTTAATTCCATTAAGCGATGCAAAAGCTTATATTAGCAGGATTTTATAACGGATATTCCGACAATAAAACAAGTTTCAAACATTTTTACCGAAAAATATGCGATAACTTAGCCGAAATTACGGTTTTATTTCATTCCCAAGCCAACCCCGTTTCCGCTTCTTGGAGAAGGGTTTGGATTAATACCCGGACCACGTAATGCATGGGCCATAACTCTAGTGTGTATTGTCCGATATGAATGTGTTTCAAACAATTCCAACTTTTTATCACTATTAAGAATCTGGTTAAATGTAAAATGTAAATGTTCAATGGAAGTGCTAGTGTTATAGCAATTTTCATTAAATCAATGTTTATTATCTGATATTAGTGTTTTTTAACTCGTACACAATTTCATCAATAGTGGAACTCGGGCTATGTTTGGTAAATAATGTGTGCTTACATGGGTATAACCAGTACTGTATACCTCCCGCCATCCGTAAGAATCGACACTTTCTCACAACAAGTTGAGCTGGCAGTTGGATTCGAACCCGCAGCGGTGAGAGACGACAAGGTTTACAACGCAACGTCGTTATCCTTTTGACCACGGACGAAAAGAAAAGCTTAAGGTGATTTTTTTTTCTAATGATCACCTCAATAATAATTGAAAATGTATATAAATCAATTACATGCTGAAAAGTTCTAAAATGTTGATTCCATGTTTATTGGTTTTCAAATTATTCAAGTTTTAGTGAAGTTTTTTTTGGTCGAAATTCAGGCCGAGTACCATTAATATTTTGAAAATATTCGGTAGTGACAAGGATTTTGCATTATCCTGGTCATTTGTGCTCAGCTATGTCTGAAACTTTCAAATATACATGAAAAGGCATCTCTACATCTGAATATAGCATTAAAAATGATCTTTAAGAAATAATTATTTAGAAAAATGCTGAAAATAATAAAATCAAATTAAGGGTTACCCGTCAAAATTTTGATTTTCCAGGAAAAGTATCAATCTCTCGCTTTAATTTTGACATTTTTTTTCCCAAAGTAGTCTGCCTTCATTGATATGTGTGTTTGTTTTACAAGCGAATAGCTGTAAAATAAAGCTAAAGTTATGCTTATACCTGTATTGGTTTTGAAAATATAGTTAATTTTTAGTTAAACATGGTATCAAGTAAAATTCCAGCTAATTCCTGCAATATGAAGATAGCTTGAATAACCGTGTTACCTGTGTCCTAACATGTCTGAAACGTTCACAGATACACGAACAATGCTTAGAGGTGAAGGATGTAAGTACTTCCTGACTGGTCTGACACCTTTTTACAGCACGTCGACACATAAATAGTTCATATTGTGCGCGAAAATTGATGAAAGATGAAGAAATGAAGTAGTAATTAAAAATTTATGTAAATATATAAAGATAAAACTATTTACATATAAGGGATGATGATGATGATGATGATGATGATGATGATGATGATGATGATGATGATGATGATGATGATGATGATGATGATGATGATGATGATGATGATGATGATGATGATGATGATGATGATGATGATGATGATGATGATGATGATGATGATGATGATGATGATGATGATGATGATGATGATGATGATGATGATGATGATGATGATGATGATGATGATGATGATGATGATGATGATGATGATGATGATGATGATGATGTTGATGATGATGATGATGATGATGATGATGATGATGATGATGATGATGATGATGATGATGATGATGATGATGATGATGATGATGATGATGATGATGATGATGATGATGATGATGATGATGATGATGATGATGATGATGATGATGATGATGATGATGATGATGATGATGATGACGACGACGACGACGACGATGATGATGATGATGATGATAACGATGAAGATGACGATGATGATGATGATGATGATGATGATGATGATGATGATGATGATGATGATGATGATGATGATGATGATGATGATGATGATGATGATTGATGGTGATTAATGATGCCTAATGCCGAGGATGGTGATAAGCACCGAGGATGGTGCGACGTAATTACATTTCTCTACATCAATATTCATTTTTGTAGTCACAATTTTAACAAATCTTCGACACATCTCCAAATTGTGTTTAGGAGTTAACAATAAACTGCAATTATAAAGAAAAACTTAATACTTTTTTAGACATTGGGGGGAATATATTCAACGTTTTCACTCTGAAATTGTGTTAGATAGAACAATAATTGCCGCTAGAAACAGAAGATCAAAACCGTTAGACTGAAGAAAATGCAAATCTAAAATATCTAATCTTGTTTTAGCGTCGACCTGATCTTCTATTCTTCCAATGTTTCCCGCGAAATCAATAGGAATTGGATTAACCGGAAAACCTTTCTTTGTAAATCAAGTGATAATAAAATTATTGTATAGAAATATTTTGATGGGTTTCAGTAAACATCTAATGATGCTTATAGCAGAGAAGAGCGAATTACAGGGACCAACGTTGCTATTTAATTAAGAATGATTAAATCGCCAGACGCTGCATCGGGTCTTGTTGCTTCGCGTGTCTGTGTATGTGTTTGTCTGCAAGATAGGCTATTTTAAAGCACGACTATAGGAGAACAAATATAGGGCATCACAGAAGAAAAGTTGCTCGAAATAAACTCATATATATACATATTTTTCGATTATTGTACTTTTGCCTTTCTGGACGACTTTAGTTGGTTGGTTTTTAACAAGTTGTGCTATACTGGTTAATGCGTTTTGGACACTCGAATTTAGTTCATAATGATATAAGGAGATGACATTAAGTTCAATAAGAGTATTATTTTGCCACTGACCGTTCCAAGGCGGTACTATTGTTGTCAAACTTTTATATTTGCTTTGTTTCAAGTTAGCAATGTAACTGTGGTTTGTTTACATGGACTGACTGCGACCTGGAAGAAATATGGGTAATAACAAACACCATCAAGATATGTTTCAGTTGCATATCTACTTAAACAGGCCCCATGAAACTTCCGATTTAATTAGTTTTAATGAAATAGTTAGGTCTGGAAAATTGGACGACTCGGCTAGTTTTTGTTGTATAAATCAGTAATATTAATTCATTTGATGATTTAAGACTATACTAACATCTCTTCTTTCGTTGTGATTTAACCGCAAATTTATGTTATAATATGCGCAACAGTTGATAATATCAAATCCATATGAATTTAAATGTATGATATAACAACAAAACACGCCAAGTCGTCGAAATTTCCAGATAAGATATATTGATTAATAATAAGTAATAAGCGGCTAATTTAATGTATATGGACATTTCATATGAAACTGAAGCACGTATGATAGTTTTCTTTTGTATTTGTATTGGCACAGAATTACTCTTTAAGATCGCCTCCAGTCCCTTTGAACAGAGATAACGCGGTCGTTACTGTGTGAAGAAAGTACTTAACCCTTACTTAACCAGCTAAGCACGACTGTAATAGCCTTTGCGTCCATTGTAAACCCAGATCAGCCTGCGAGTAACTCTCGGGCTGATCTGAGTTTACAATGGCCGATTGCTGATTAGTCATTTCCCCCCAAAACACCTGTTTGTCACATAAATGGAATGGTCTTAATTCAAAGAAAGAACAGTCCATTCATTATATATATGTAGCGGGTTAAGGGTTAATGCAAACAGAAAATTGTTCCAACTGAATAGAAAACTTGCTCAATGGGGAAAAGAAACACTTAACGAAAAAGGCCAGTCGTATACGCGTAAATATAAAGTTAACGATTTCATTTACTCGTATTTATATACCGTTGAGTTATTTTAGAAATGCTACTGCATTTTTTGTTTGTTATGTATCTGGCCCCTCAATTGCACATACCCTGTTCGGAAATAAGTTCTACCAAAAGCTTAAGAAACAAAAAAAGCACAAGGCATTTAAACACGGATCAGTGATAAATCATTGAAATGTTAGACGCTTTCTTATTAGAAAACTATACTGGATTAATTGCATTATACGAGAATGGTAACCGGAGCCCTTGACAGATTCGAGATTACATCTAAGCTATAACGAAATTTATAGGAAATCAGTTTTCATTCCACAGAGATTAACGCTTTTTACAAAGGATACTAATTTCTTCATGATTTATAACTTATTTTACAGAACATATTTTTCCTCTACGTACTGGATATATTTCAGACATATTTTTAACAATATTAAAGGGAGTTGATATGGAAGTGGTATAGGGGCTAATCCAAATTCAAATAAAAGCATAATTGTGATTCAAGTTTCATATACAATGAATATAAAACTAAACTGCGATATATTTTACCATCACATTAATTAGGGTGTCTAAAGCGAAATAAGATTCTGAAAATTAAAAAAAAAAGATAAAGGTCGAATCTGAGAGCTTTTATCGAAAGTAAATACTAATCCAGTTGGAAAAACATCCCATCCTCATCAAAATTCATATAAGGTCGGTTGGCTGATAAAGACGCACTTGCTATCGAAGATATACAGAACGGCAGAAATAAATTAATAAATAAACAAAGATGGAAACTTCATCATTATATCGATGCACTAAATGTAGATGGACATAAATACTAAAAAACAAACAATTACGGACATGTGTTTCCGGTTTCAATTTTGTTTCTGCACAAAGGGTCGAGACGTTTGTATCTACAATCAAGCGTCGAAGATGATCAAGACTAAAAGAAATACGGCCGCTCGATGTACTGTTAACGGCATAAGGCGTGTGCCACGAAATGCGTAATATATGCAATAGTGTGCACACATGGGAAAGACAGGCTGAAAAAAACATTGAAAGAAATAATTGGGGAACATCTGGCAGACATACGCCTTGGGAGAAACCGGTTAGCATACGCTTGAACCAGAAAAATCATCATGGAATATACAAAGTTACAGTGATCATTCTCTGGCGGTGTGTGATGTCCTATAGTCCGACCACTTCCATATCCTCCAGACTATCACGAACATGATCTAGTCTCCGACTGTGCCTTGATTAGGAAAGAACATAGTGGGGAAATAAAATACACACAAAATATTATACATTTTAAAACTCACAGAAAATCAATACTTTAATAAGAACAAAACAGATACATTGTCGAAAAATGACCTGTTATCCGATTAGACGTTCTAGAGTAAATTCCATTTTGCAGCTTGTATCCCTGCGCAACCAGTCTGGAATTTGAGATTACATTATCGCGCGCTAAATACGAGACTGACAGTTGACATGACGATAATAACAAAGGGGGTACACATAGGGAATATAAATACAACTCTTGTTGTAAAATTAGAATATTTGTCAAAATAAGAACATATTTGTTTCAGCTATGGAATTAACCAGTTATAATATATATTCGAGTGTGTACTGGCTGGTAAAACCGTATGTAATTGTTTTTATTGAAAACTCATTTGTTCAGATATGATCTCCAACATGAACTCATTTGTTCACATATGGTCTCCAACATGAACTCATTTGTTCACATATGATCTCCAACATAAATGGTCTCCAACATGAACTCATTTGTTCACATATGGTCTCCAACATAAATGGTCTCCAACATGAACTCATTTGTTCACATATGATCTCCAACATGAACTCATTTGTTCACATATGGTCTCCAACATAAATGATCTCCAACATGAACTCATTTGTTCACATATGGTCTCCAACATAAATGATCTCCAACATGAACTCATTTGTTCACATATGGTCTCCAACATAAATGATCTCCAACATGAACTCATTTGTTCACATATGATCTCCAACATAAATGGTCTCCAACATGAACTCATTTGTTCACGTATGATCTCCAACATGACCTCCAATGTTTCCCCAACTTTCTTTTTATTGTCTTCTTCCTCTCTTTTCCTCGAAATATATATACAACATTAACTGCTAAAGTATTAATTGTTACCTTATACATATGAATACTTTTCTGTTAATTATGTTAGTTGTTGGTATAATGTTGTATATATATTTCACTATCGCTGTCAAGTTTATATGTATTTGTTGTATCCTCAGGGGTCTTATGACCCATTCGAATTATCTGAATAAACACATTTATATGCTGACAATTATTGTATGCATGTTTCCATATTGGCATTCATATGTTTAACTGTCATTTAACTGCTTTTGTTATCAAAATATATAGGGAAGGACCGTTACTGTGGTTGTAGAACCCTTTTGCAAGCACGTGTTAAATGTTGCAATACCAAACCATAAACCAGGACTTGCAAACTTTAAAGTAAAATACGGCTACACCCCAGATGGTTTGCCTGCGCGTTTTTTTTCCAAGCAGACCGAAACAGTAGACAGTTTGTCGTTTCGTTTGTCTACTGTTTCGGGCGAATGTTTCGGCCTAATGGTTTTCAATGTTGACATAAACAATTTTGACATTTTGTAAACAAATTATATATCATTTGAACTGGCATTTTGAGTGTTTAATAAAATAACATAGTTTTGAAAATCGGTTGAGAAAAGATATTTCACAGGCAAATTTATTTTTGACAGAGTTTTCGCTTTTAAATGGTGAAATATCAAATAATTCCAGTAAGAGTTTATATTTTATGATAAAATTACAGAGTGTCTTAATTCTGATTTACCCAACAAATTATATACCATTTTTTGGATAGAAATTCTAAATATATATATATATATTAAATTTATTATGGGATATAATTTTGCATTAAAATGATCCTATCAAACAAACTCTTCTGCATGTGATTTTTTTTATCTCTCAACCGATTTCCAAATGTTTTTGCCACTAAAAATGCCTGTCTTACTGATATATGGATTTTTTAGGTAATAGTTAATTGTGTCAGAAAACTAAAAACAACCTTTGGCGCCATAAACAATAATACAAATTAAACCGATCAAAACGACGAGTCATTATTTAGTATTAAATAAAAACATATATACTAACCTTTCATACATAAACTAATGTTCCACTGGGAATGCTTTCTTGAGAACAAATTAAGTATCCATACAGCAATGTTCCTTTTTATTTTATATATATTCTCCTAAATGCCTCTAAACATTTACAAATGTCTTTCCCGAGCTCAAATGTCGACTGTTTATGTCTTTCCTAGCTCAACATTGTACCTGAAGTTCCTACATGTATCAACATCAAATGCCAAGTCAAAGCATATAAAATAGATCATCAAATGCCAAGTCAAAGCATATAAAATAGATGCTTCCAGCAACAAACTCAAATCAACCGTTTATGTCTTCCCCAGCTAAAATGTCTGTGTTTAATTGCTGCTGTCATCGACTTTTAATTTAAGCGTGGGCAATTTGGTATCAATTTCAGGCATAAGGACGTGCGTTACTAGACAGGGACGGCATCAACTCTGACAACAGGTATGTGTAGCTGAATATCACGTTCTTGTTAAAATAGAGAAAACGAGTAATTTGTGATTTGAAATTGCAGCTTAACCTTTTAATCAAAGTTGCAAAGTAAAATACAGGCGTGCATAAAAATACCAAAGGCAGTATCAACTCTAACGTTAGTGTGTGAAGCTATCCAGTATGAATAGCCAGAGAGATGGTAAAGACATGCCGAAACCGGCAAAATTCGATTTTCTACCTCTATATATTCACATATACATGATCGGCTTTGTGTTTTACCCGGATTGTTTTGATGACACCGGGGTAAGATTGTTATTATTATTTATTTCACTTTTTTTTCTTCTTTTTTTTTCTTTATTTATTTATATATATATATATTTTAATGTATGCTTTAGGTTTGGCTGCGTTCTGGTACATTTCCCCAGAGACGTAATAAACCAGAGCTTTGCAACATATGCTTTCAGACAGAAAATACTCAAAATTGCACGTGTGCACTTTCATTGGTAATTCTATAGAAATTATCATTTCTTAAAGCAACAGTCTGCAAACGGTCTTAAATTAACAAAAAATATGTTTAGAATGTAATGGTATTTTAAGAATATTCCTATGTTTGCTAAACATGTCAACAAATGTTATTTAAAAAGTTCGCCTATGGCCTATTTTATGCTACTTCCTGTTGTTGTTGTTGTAGTAGTTTTACCGAAATCTGAACCTGTATAGATTCATCATTTTTCACAGCAGGAGTCTGCGACTGTTTTCAAAATAAAAAGAATTATATCCTGTGTGTAGTGATGTCTTTATATTCTTTCTGCATTAAGAAACTGAAGAACGAGATTTGACAGTTTTACCTTGTGTCTTACGAGATTATGGCAGATTTGAGTAAGTGCCCAATCACTACTTCTTAGATCACTGAATTCCTGTTCTACTTTTGAATCTTATTTTATGCAATAAACATAAACAAGTGGTTCGGGACAAAGCTATAGACAATATTCTAGTGTAATAAACATAAACCATCATAGTAAAATGGTTGATTTCGGCAAACCATTAACACATTGTACACACTGTTCACCCTCTTATATTGGTTGTTTTGCCACAGTATGATGTGCGAATGTACTGTGATTTTATTGTTTTGAATGCTTGTATTTGTCTCTGTATGAACTACTTTTTTCCCCACTCCGTAGCAGCAGATTACTAGGCATGAATGTGTGCAATGCAGTATACATCACACGTTTTTAGATAATTAAGAACCGGAAATTAAATTCGTTTCACATCATGTGGTGTGTAATTGTTGTTGTATAGCTACATCAACTGGAACAAAAACAATGATAGAAAGTTTGACATTTAGTTAAACGAAGTTCTTCATATAAACGGGGACAAAACATTATTGCCTTGCTAATACCAAAATGTTACTTGAAATGTAAAACTCACAAGCCAAGCGGATAATATATTCTACTTTGTAGCTATTATGTAAAGAAATGCCTTATTTTCAAAACATTGTACATTATTCCTAGGAATAAATCAATCACAGTGGATGTTTGAAATTAAATAAGACGAAATTTGATGCAGAAAGGGCAAATCAATGCTTTGCAGGCATATCACAGCATTACCAAAAAGACTCTAGCCGCGCGAATGATATGCTCTGCTTAGGGAAAGAAAATAACATGATATCGTCAGTTGTACTTAGTTGCATCAGTTGTACTTAGTAGCATATAATAGATATTTGTATCTGTCCATCATCGAAGCAGGTTCGCCTTTTGGGAGTCCTGCTACAAACGATCGGTCTCAACTGAAGCGATTACTAGTGTTAATGATAAAGGGTTACATATTCTGTAGTTTTAGTTTTGAGACGTACACTACTCAAGTGATATGAAAACGCAACACGGGAATTTCCGCTATATATTGTATGTACAATATGCTGCTTTTAATCGAATGGTACATGGCTACGTAAGACCTTTCCTTTTGGAAAAAATACTAAAACAACAAATAATACAGCAAATAGTATTCCTGCAATGTTTCATTATTCACAGAGTACGCGTTTGGCTCAATCATGTGAGCAAACTTAGGATGAAAAATGTTGCAAACTATTTACGTTAAATACAGTACTGAACTAGCTCAATTTTTCGAAGAGCAACTTCAACATTGATGAAGTTCTTGTTACAAAGTGTAGTGTGATTAAAACGTCTACAACAGCACAGTTGTGTCCTTTCTCTAGTTAACTGCAACCTATTTTTAAAAAAAACATCTTGGGATTTCTTTGGAATATTATGTGCAATTAAGTGTGCAGTATATACAATATATAGCGGAAATTCCCGTGTTGCGTTTTCATATCACTTGAGTGTATATCTACCGTTTAGTGGACGCAAATGTTGTTTAATGGTCTCAAGTGTAGCTCCTGTGTTAAATTCCCATAGACGAGGTGATAGAAGCTCTTAGGTTAAAAAAAAATATCACCTGCTCAAAGCTGATGGGCCTTCGGTATTTATTATCAGTAAATGTAAGAATGTTACTGAAAACATTATCACATGCGCAACTGTGGTGCGCATAGGGTTCGTTTATAATCCTCGCAGCCTGGGTGATATTTTATCTAAGGGTGATATTTAAACAATTATCACAAGCACAAGCTTGTGATATTAAATAGAGTCTTATAGTAAACATGTGCTATTAAAATAATATCAAGTTGTAAAATTGTGTTTTATGTTATCGACATTGATTACTTAGGGTGATTACTTACTAATATTGTGTTAAAGGTATAGTATTGTTTTGGTCGAAGTCATGTGCTTTTGTTCAGATATGTCTTTATGGATAAACATATTTTAATAGCGCATGTCATTCTATACATGTACCAATGTAAAGTCACTTCCTATGTAGGCTTACCCCTCTTTTAGGTGTTCTCATTTAATTTCTCATTTGAACATTTCATGGTCCGTGTTGATGATGTATCATGGATTGGCTGATTAACAGACTAGACAAATTTGGGTAAAATGGCTGACTGCGCACTTTGTATCTTTTCTGATTGAACTTTAACACTTTGAGCTTGCAAAACTGATATATATTTGACCCATTTAGATAACCGATATCATGTTGTTGTGGGTTTTTTTGTTAAATAAACCCGTCCTCTTTGTAATTTAATAATTTTATACCGTATGTTTGACTCATAATGAAAACAATGTATCTTCCCTTTGACAGCTAATATAATACAATATGTCGATGTTCGTTGCATTTTTTTTTAAAATTATATTTCATTTCTCCCAAACATACTCCTGTAACGTAATGCGCAGTATGAAAACAATCATGATAGTATGTATAGAGATATTATTTCCCTAAACCTAAATACCCCTGCAAAAACTGCCGGTATATTTCAGCCGTGCTATAACTATCAGATTTGGCAGTTATAGCACGTTGTACCCAACGACCTTTTGTAAAATCCATTATCGCTATGGTACACAACATGAATAGCATGTTTTTCTTATACATGCGATTTATACTGCCATATGGTTTATATGTATATATACATGTACGATATTAGTTCGGAGTCCCTTGCATATTAAAGATAAACGAAATGGACCGGAATACCCGTGCTGCCAACACGGCGATTTTCCAGATATAAAGCGATATGGACCAGATACCCGTAACGCTAACACGGTTTGTGCAGCGTATTATCCCTGAACATCATGTTATATCGAATTTTAATTAAATACAGATCCGCATTTGGCTGAGCCTGTATTGGAAAAGATACTGATCGATGCGATCGTAATTAATTTCAGATAATCATTTTCCGGAATTTGACAATAACACATGTGATCAAAGTACAAGCAAAGCGCGGGTAATTTGACTTAACAAAAAGGACTATCCCCTGATATATTTCATAACGTGCTGGTCTTCTCTTCCTGATACTCTTACGAATGTATGGAATTAGAAATGTATGCGGAAAAATAAATCAGGCCATCCAGTATTCTATCAGAATCAAATTAACCATGCTATATAGAACGTTATGTTCACTTAACCTGTTTGAAATTAATGAACTTTGGTATTCATGCCTGGTTAGTCGAAAGGAGTTCCAAATATACAATCCCTAACATTTTTTTGTGATAAAAGGCTTTTTTTAGTATTTAAGGCCTGTTTTTTTCTGGCTGAAATTACTTTATTGACTTGTTTGTGAGAGCTAAGAACCATGTGCATGGTTGTATGATGATTTTATTTATCAACTTGAAAGTTTTGAAAGTTAAGTAGAACGCATTTAAGAGGTTCCGAATGAATCCAGTTTGTTGACGGCGTGAACCAAGATCAGGATTTTATTTTCTTATATGCCACATGACCCCTATTATTCTCAGCAGGTTTCTAGAGAGGAAGGCCTCATGACTGAGAATATGTAAGTGAATCTTTGTTTGAACTTCATTATGCAAAATGGCTAACTAGAAAGCTGCGAACATATTGTACAGAACTCAGTGGGATTTGTTTTATTTGCGGTACACCTATAGAGTAGGAATGGGGAACGGTGAATAGCAAAGATGACAATAACGTAGATGACGATGATTTTTAAAAATGAGTTATAATGTTAAATATCCATTTTAAAGCAAATCCAAAGTATAGAGGATGGCGGGAGATATGTAGTGCTGGTTCTACCTAGAAAAAATCGGGTGGTCTGCCTCTACCACAAAAAAAAGAACGACCGTCTTATATAACCTGACGCAAAACACCATTCAAACAAACAAACAGTTCGCAGTACATGAGTTCTATCTCCTGTTGACGACGAAAGTAGCTATAAAAGTCGGGCATGAAAAGTTTATTTTGTATGGTGGCTGATTTCTGCCATTTGTCGTCTTTTCGTCTTTTTGTATGGCTTTTTTTCGTCTTTTCGCCCTTGAATTCTTTCGTCTTTTCGTTCTGTCGTCTTTTCGCGGTGGATTTGTCATTTTTCTTCGTCCTGTCGTCTTTTCGTTATGTCGTCGTTTCACGACGAAATGGCAGAAATCAGAAAATGGCAGAAAATTTAGTACATCACAGATGTTTATGTATATTTTATGTATTATGGACTTGTTCATTTGCTTACATGGACTAGTACAGTTGAATTATTGTTTATGAAAATGTTTTGAAAACTCGAAAACACGACGTCAATATTAATTTATATGTGGTTCATATTGATAACAGTTGTACATATTGTTAAATTAAACTGTAGTTATATCACAAACCAAGACTTTATTCTAGCCTTAAAGCAGCATAAGAATTAATGATGATGATGCTTTCACCAACAACGAGCCGAGTCGTCGAGTTTTCCCCACCAAACAATTTATTAAAATTAATTAAATCGATAATTTTATGGGGTCTAGTTTTGTGCATTGAATATGCTACTGAAACAAATTATGATGGTTTGCTCGTATTTGACTTGACGCCCATTACTCTTCCAGATCGCCCCCAGTCTCCGTAATAAAATAGTTGTCATGGTCCTTGTCACTACTCGGATTCCTATAAAATGATTAGAATGAAAGCAAATGCTTTCTCCTAAACCATTTAAACAACACATCAGTTCCATTATTGGAACATATCGCTTTAATATCCGAAAGTGAATACTTTCAATATTTAAAATAAATTCATTTTCACTAAAACTCATCCTAATGCCAAATTGATTCTCAGCCTGATCTGCTTTAAACCTACAGGAATACGATTACATGGCGCAGTGGAATTTTCACCGGGCACGAATGAATGTGCGATGAATTTTATCTCCGTAATTAAGAATGATGAATCGGAATTAATTTCAAATTGAATAAATATGTTATTGCAGAGATACCTCGCCTCATCTATCAACTCTCTGGAAAAGGCTTTAAAGCAGTTATTTTGTCTGTCAACAGCAACTTTAAAAGCACACTGGTAATTCATTTTCTTTGTTTTCGTGGTGGCGGTTTCTCATTTCTGTATCAAAGAGGACTTTATAGAATTATAGAAAATAAGAACTTATTTTTAAAAGAATGATAGATATATGATGTTGTTTTTTAACATATTGATATCATATAAAGGACGTCACCATTTACGTAATTTTCGTGTTCGATGGTAGCGTGAGGCGTACAAAACATGGTAACTATGAACTCCATAATGGCACTGCACCACTGCCACACATACGATGATAACTCCCTATTCGTGTTTCATTCCTAATGATTATTATTTAACGTATTATGTATATTATTTGATAGGTAACATATGTCTGCATGAAATCATATTTATGCAATAATCTAACCTTTAATTTCGTAAGTATTTCAATATGAGTATATCATACCGATAATACCATCAGAGTAAAATATGTAGTAATAACATAATCCGATTTTCAAAATCCTGAACACTTAAGCAGCCACTGACAACAACACAGAGTACACATGTCAGAACAGTGTCATAAGAATAAATACTATAAAAGGGATCCACTGAAAGCAACAGACATAAACAAGAGAGACAAGTAGCAGACTCGGTTTTATTTAGTCTGTTCATGAGAGGTAATATAATGGGCAAAACCTCTCACGCCCACTAGCACCATCTTCAGCGGTATTCTACTTTTAAGCCACAACGTTTGCGTATGATGATCCCAAACGACCAGTAAGTAATAACACTACTGATCTGTAGTCGGGGTGACTTATTACGGCCGCCACACAGCACTAAACAAATGCTAGTGTGAATGTCAATAAATACTGAAAAGGGGACTCCTTGGAAGCAAGAAATACAAACAAAGTGTGTCCATTTAAATCAACAAAGACGTTGTCTCAAGATTTAAAACGAATGTAAGATTATTAATGTGCCTGCTGTATTTATATGATGTAATCAGGCTTTCCATAATGAATAGACGACCATGTTCTAAGAATTGGCCAACCTTGCATAACTAATAAAAAATCTCTCATCCCAAACAAAGTTAACGGTTGTCTGAAGCGTCTGAATATGACACTACAACACAATAATAACACATTAATATAATTTACTTCATTCTTGTGGAGGAAAACACCATTAATTCTCATCACGTCTTGCGATTTTATTATGCAATTAATATTCATTGATTTCCGGAAAACGATCATTTTAAATTAATTATGATGTTATCACCTACTCCCCATTCCAACCGGGATCGATTTTTACGAAGAATTCAATAATTTGAAATCGCAAACTGAGCAAATTGATATCGTCCGCATGGCTTTATTAATGGCATAACATGATTGTTACATCCATATTTGTTCTGAACATGGACGTGTGTTTGGAAACATGAAACGAATGTGAAGTGTATTAGGCGACGAGTTTCCTCTAACAAAAACAAATTCGTGAAGTGTACAAGCCCGACATCACATGCGAACCGAGTCTGATGTATATAACGCGAGGACTTTCATCTAGATTAAACAAAACAAACACAAATGTGAAGTGTACAAACCCCGACATCACACATCACGCAAATGTCTTACTGTTTCCCGTGACAGTGGCTTAAATTTACTGTTACAACGACTGTCTCGTATGAGGCCCATTTAGGGGTGGTGGGGTGGGGTGTCCCATATGGCATATGGAAAAAACTATTTGCCTCATATGACTTATGGACAAAAATGTATAGATTAGCTCGGCAGAGCCTCGTCATTCTTCGTTTTCTAAGCCTCGCCTAATAAACTTGATAGTAAAAGGCACTGACATAATATTCTCTATGTCAAGATGGCACATGGAAACAAATAGTCTCATATGGCATATGGCAAAACAACTAAGAGAGGCTCTCGTATAGGGGGGTCGTGGGTTCAACGAGTAAATACAGTTGGTATTAGTAGCTCTCTGGATTGACGTCTAGAAAATAAAGGATAGTTTTGGGACTAATGTGAGTGGATTGGGTAACATTATTAGTTATTAGGATTCTTGACAGGGGACATGGGCTCACATTCCCTGCCTGGAAATATATATTCACCGGAGCCGTTAGGCGAGGGGACATGGGCTCACATTCCCTGCCTGGAAATATATATTCCCCCTCGCCGTTCACCCTAGCCGTTAGGCGAGGGGGAATATATATTTCCAGGCAGGGAATGTGAGCCCATGTTCCCTGTCAAGAATCCTTATAACGAATTCAAAGTTGTAACCATTTATTTAAGAAAAAAACCTAGCTAAAAACACGATTTAATTTTTATTGCGCCAATTTCCCCGTAACGTGCCTCTAACTAGACGGTTTACTTTCGTGACGTCATCGCTCTAACGTCGTTAAATTTGGCGGATTTATTTGTAAAATAAACGTATTTTATCACTATGTTAATGTTTTATTATCTGTAAAATTGCCAAAAAATATACACTTACGAATATTTCAGACTTTTACACACAGTGGAAAGCGCAGAAAAGCGATAGGAAGGAAACAATCGGCGGTTTCCAAAACGAATCGGCAACGTTATCGTCGCCATTTTGTTTTTGTGTATTTGAGTAATGGGGTACCTACGGGGAATTCGCCCTATGTTCACGTCTCGAGACGTAGACATTCGCTCATGTCTACAGCGCATTGACCAATGAAATCCCGAGAATATGACAAGTCATGTGGTATCGCAATGTCGCGTTGTTGTATCGTCTACAAGGTAGTATTCCAGTATTGCAGCACTATAAACTGATCATTGCAGGCCACTGCTACACGCAGACTCCGTCGCGATATTACTGAATCGTTCAACCCCGTTCATCATTCATTAATACTTGGACAATTTTCTCCCCAGATTTAAATCATAAAATATAAAATTAATTGAAGAAAAGATAAAAATATCTTAAATACCAGTGTATTTTGTAAATTAACTAATCGAAGGCTACACTATTTCCCTTACCATAACATACGTATGCATGTTTTGAGGACTAGGACATTGCATTCCGTTGTTTAGGTGGACAAATAAACGTACAACTCTGGTAATAATTCAGTTATATTTGATGAAACTGGATTTAGAGGACATTTTTCAATTGGTTTTCTGCTGGTTTCTCAAATTGCTATTCCTTTTGTTTTGATATGTGGCTAACACTGGATTTTAATTAATACACAACTCAATGCAAAAATCACTGGGCGTGTTACACCTCAAGGCCATTTTTAAATAATTCTGACCGGTAATCAGATAAGATAGCTTCTGGGGTTTATTGACTGTCAACACCCTCCTTCGACCTCTTTGTATCTGTGGATAAACTTTAGTACAAGAAAACAGTGATACAAAGTATCAAAAGCCGGTCAGAACAGTTACATAATCAAACAGTAAAGGAAATGAATATGATAAAAATAAACGAACAGTGTGTAGATGTTAGAATTTGTTTTATTTGTAATTAACGATCAAAAAATATTTATCCTGAAACATTTGAGCGCTAGATAAACTAGTCATCATGAGACAAAATGAACATGTTTTTAAGTTTGGCATAGATCTGTGTTGTATAATGTTATTATATGAATATGATATATAGACATCTGAAATAGTATGTGTAATGGATCACTAAATATAATATTGTTTCATGATTAGAATGTGTGGAATTGCGAAAATATCATGGCTAGAATTAGAAGAATATGAAAAATTGGTAAATTATCATAGTTATAAACAAACAAAAAGACAACTTAATGATAATATAATAGCAATTGAATTGAAAGATTAGCGTATGTGAAGGTAATCTCAGTTTTTAGCAAAATAAGTTTACATTAGAAGAAAGGGTTTAGTGTTAGATTTCTTTTTTATTGAAATCTGATCAGTAGTTCATGAGACTATTTAGCAGTGGAGCAGACCTATTCAAACACTTTAGAAGATGCTTCAGTTAAAGTTTCATCAACTCTGTTTAATGACTGAAGATGTGTTGCTTATTTTAAATCAGACAACACCAACAACAGATACATATATAGCTGTACACACAGACTGTAATATTCAAACAGAGTTTCCTTTATATTATTCTTATAATTAATATTAATTATTGAACAAATGCAAGTTATGTAGAAAAACTAACGGGGCGCCGTGAGCTTTTAAAAAGATCAAGATTGCCGTTTGTCCCTTTAATAAAGGTTAACATCAATCAATAATCAGTGACGATACCGATTTGGAACCAGCTATGTTCCTATGTATACCAGTTCTACGCGCATGCGCAGATCATAATTTTTCGGACTGTATCCCTCAAATTGATACGTAATTCAAGTAGTAAAAGACCCATAAAATGCATGTAGACCAATTTGACTACGTCCCGGTATTCTTACTAAAATACAGTTATTTTAGAACAGTGAAATGACGTTAATGCACAGTCCAACACCCATAGCAGCTTTCTGAGTCCGGGATAAATATAGCCCGGCAATGACTACCGGTGCATGTGTGTTTCAATCAGAGAGAGTGTTGGTGAAGATAAATTACTCTCTGTGACCTTCGTTCTTATTGTAATTTGTGAATGAACGTCATTAGGTGTAATCAATCAAGCGTCTGTCAGACATTGTTGTTATATGAGCGTTTGATGACACTGAACAATCACTGACCACATGAGACGCCGAAGTGTTACTCGATGTAAATAATAAGCAAATTTAGAAATGCGTATTTATGAACATGGATATTTTGTTCTGTTTCATTTTATTTTCTATATAATATGTTTTATAATATTGGTATACATGTTTTTCTTGTTTTCTTGATGACATTCCGTCGATAACCTTACACATGTATAATATATTTAAATACATTCATGAAGATTTATACAGACAGCAAGTAGTGTTTTTTAATAACATATAAACACATAATTACATCACACTTACACATGTACAACTTTACCATATGGTTGTGTTTCTCGCACATGACTGCTGTTAATATGTTGCACATATCACTGTTTTCCTTCAGCGGGGGCCAGAGGGGTGGGGACTGCGGGCATACTCAGGGGTTTTAGACAAATGTACAAATTGACTATTTCATTCCCAGGAGCAACATATATGTCTTAATTCCACAGAGTCTTCCAATATACTCAAAATCAAATATCCCCGTGCTGGAACCGGGTTCTGTATAATCACCTACCCCGTTGTAATCCCCGGGATATGTCCACCATCTTCACGGTAGTGGGGAAAACATGGATAGGGGGAAGAATCGTCCCGTTAAACACTACTATCTACATGTATTTAAAACAAATGTATTCTAGCTCTTATAGATTATTATATACATCTCAAATCGTTCAATAACATGCATCACAATGTCAAGATATTTTGTAAAAGATAGAGACCAATATATGAATCAAAATCGATTTAAAACTTAAATAATTCATGAATGCAGGTTATTTTCATCTCCAATTCCACGGATGGATCCCTATGACGATTACCGGAAGTACTCACAAGCATGGGTAATAGACTTCCGTAACTTCTTTATCAACTTCAATAGACGCTTTGTTCGCACCCGAGTGATTTTATTATTGTATCTCACGCAAAGAACATTGATTTTCTACGGTGCTTACAACATAATTGAATTGTTTTTCACTTAGCATTGTTGCAAATGTACCATGCTGTGCTGGCAGAGGCCATTGGTACGCAGACGTTTGTCTGATATGGTGATTATATTACACTCAATGGCCTGAACATCGTGTCAAATATTAAAACTAGTCTAAACTCAGTTACAAATGACTGAAGCGTTTAAAACAACAACATCAAAAACCGTTTAACGTCTCTGTCCCATGATAAGCATTCTAATGGCAGATAATAGTAGGTCAGATACCACTACTGATCTGCGACTTCGGAGTGGTTGAAAAAAGTATAGGGTATATAGTCAGAGTGTAAGGTAGATTCTGATTAGATTAAATTAACATAATCATAACAATCTCCATAAAACATCAATATATTGTATTTCCATCATTACATGTACACATGTTCATTTAGGATATTTTGACTTAAATTTGCATTTTTATGGATACAATTGAACTGAGGGTACATTTGTCAAAAGTAACATTCATTTACTGCCATTCTGGGGGCAAGAGAAGGGCGGTGCCCACCTTCAATCAACTATGAGACACTGAAAGCGTCACACTGCCCCCAATTTGCTGGTCATTTTTAGTGTCTCTAAGATAGTTCTTTAAAAAAACATTAGTTTATTTTCATCCAGTGGGATATAGGAATAGGGGTTGTAGGCCGAAAGGCTACACTGTAGGCCTATAGGGCATGCAGCAGTGGTAGAGAGCCAGTAACATGTACCTAGTCGTATCAACACTCGCCTCTGGTATCAACCTGTATTGTGGCTATGTGTTAATCTTTGTATTACCATTTTTCAATATTTCAACAAACTTCAGACATGGTTTTTCATTCGAACGTGAAATGGTATTTCCTTCGAAAAAACAAATTTAAGAGACGAGATTGCAATGGTTCATAATTTGGTATTGAAATACATTTTAATATATCAAAAACAGAAAATGGTCTGGATCTGCTGCGGGAAGATAACTCATTGCTATTTTGCATTTAAAGGTTCATCTAAAAATGTTTGCCAATGTTTGTACGAAAACTGCGACTCACTTTTCCACCATCACCACCACCGCCTTTCTCCACCTGCATGTAATACCCGTGTCACCCGTCCACATACCCTAATCGGAAATAATTCATTCGTCACTGATACCACGGTGTAGTCATGTATATAATTACATATCTCGCTTCATTCAGTACAATTTGCCAGTTCATGGCGTTCTGACAAGTTATACAAATACGGACCAACTTAAATGCCAATCGTGTATTTTTTGTTTTATGTCGGACTATTAATTTCTCTGAGGCATGCTGATAAGCTCTGCTTATTATATTTGGCCAATAACATCAATACCAAGACCGTGTTTCAGTGCGTCGTTATTTCTCCATCTTTGGATGTCTGATGAAAATAATTAGCCAGTCATTAGGTTGTGTGAGGTAGTCATGATAACTAGACTTGATATGTGATTGATTTTTGGCCGTTGATTTGAAATATATCCCGCACGCACGCAACCGTATCTTCTGATAAAGACGTCTTAATCCGGGGCCTTCGCAACAGCAGCAGACATTTCGCTATTAGTATTGCTTCGGTTAATTAACGCAAAACAAGCATGCTATATCACGAATTGGAGCTGATTCGCCTTAACGCACTGTCATAAATAGGTCGTTGATGACATCGGGGACTATATTAGGTAGAAGAAGTCTCTGTTTTATTTATTTTTTATGCGTCGTTATTCATGAGACGCAAAATATGGGTTTGTCCACTTAACGAATGTAGAATACAGCTTAGGTCGGTGCTAAGGGCATCAGAGGCGTTACAAAATAACATTACCTCTCAAGAACAGACTCAACAAAGCCGAATATACTTTTCTCTCTTGTTTGGTTTCTTACTTCCAAGGGATCCCCTTTTCAACATTTATATCGTTTAGTGCTGTTTGGCGGCTGTGAAAGGTAGCACCGACTACACTTTAGTAGTGTTATTACTTACTGGTCCTTTCGGAAGGCAAACTCAATCTGAGTGGGTTAAGTAGAATACCGCTTAAGCCGGTGCTTCGGTGCGTGAGAGGTGTTGTATATTATATTACTTCTCATGAACTCACTCATTCAAACCGAGTCTGCTACTTTTCTCTCTTGTTTGTGTTTGTTGCTTCCAATGGATCCTCTTGTCAGTATTTATTTATATGCTTATTGTCGTCTACAAGTGACTTATTATAACTTGTTGCCTGAACTCCTCTTACAGTATTTTTTACTGAATTCTTCCAAACTGTGTACACTTGTTCAACATTAAGCCCAAATGTGCACCCATCTTGCAAAGTTGTCGCCAGAACTCCTCCTACATATGTATACGGATTGCTTCCAAACTTAGCACAGATAGCATCATGTGCAGATGTGCACCAGGCAACTGATTTTTTATCTAACAATCTTTAGCATAGTCCATGCGGCCATTGCAACTATTGTCGCCTAAGTCCTTCCTATAGGTTTACATACATTGCATTCAAACTATGTGCACTTCTTTAGTATCATGCACGGTTATACACTTGGCAACGTGTTTACTCTAATTACCTTTGGTAGAGTCATGACCTTGTTCAACCGTTATATATGTACTCAGTGCTTACAGTCTGACCAAAGCTGCCTCCTGAACATCTTCGACATAGTTTAACCGATTCCCTCCAAACTTTTCACAGAGCATAGACCGTTGCCATTATTGCAGATGTGTGGCTAGTAAAATATTTTATCTGACACATTTTAGCACGATGTAACGAATGGAAGACTGAGGGAAGCGTGTGGAGTCTTTGTTTTTATTTACAAAACAAACAACTCTAATTGTATATCGCTTATGTTCGATATAAATTGTTCGATTGAAATTGCTCGTGTAGGTTTATTGTTTATATAAAATTGGATTAAACCCGTATCTTGTCAATCATTTTAGTTTTGTGCGGATGTTTTTTTGACGCGAAACGATAAAACGCGATGATGGCATTGAAACGTTGACTTTCGTAATTCACGAATGAAGAAGTTAAATTGAGCAGTCGATAATACTAAAGCGATGTGACCCTCCGGAAGAGTCAACATTAGTAGTTGGGTCAAATAATTCCACTATATATTCAATTTTTTTACAGAAACGTTTAACACCATGACTAGAGAAACAATACCCAGGAATAAGTGGGTTGTCTGCCTGAAACACTAAACAAAATCGACCGTCATGTAAAGCCTAAAATGTTCTGAACATGATGTTAAGCATCTAACAAACAAACAAAACAAATGTTTCTTGAAACCCTGTCGTGAAAGTTAAACATAGTTCAATGGCTGAAGTTTCAAAACAACTTGGCTTTGTAACGTTATTTGTGTATGTGTCTGTGGGTAGAAACTGTGCTTTACTAAACGTTTAAAGATCAGACTACACAAATTACCAACCAATCAGGTGGCAGGGAAAGCGTTCCAGGGTAAATTCGGAGCTATTGCACAGAATCTCTTAATTTTGATTCGTTGACAAGGTAAACAAACCAAAACATCTTGCTAAAAAATTAAAATTCAACTTTTGAACAGTACTTATAAAGGTTAAATCATGTTTCTACATGCAAGTAGGTGGGTCAGCACCATCCGACCCAAACAGTTTTTTCAAAACATACTCAGTGTATGGTTTGTGTATGTTTTCTTGATAAACTAAGATAGGTCTTTCAAAACAAGTAAGCAAAAATATTGCTTCTTATATTAGGCAACTCAGTACAGAGCTCAGAGCTATAATGTACGTATATAGAAAATGAATTGGTGTAGTATGACCTAAAGTAGCTTATTCCGCCAACAACAGTCACCTTTAACACACCGCTTCATATTACAACATCCTTTCTTGTTACAACATCCTTTCATGTTACAACACCGTATCATGTTACAACACCCTTTCATGTTACAACACCGTTTCTAAACCTACTGACGACGAGGTATATATCTAACTTACATATTTTGAGAATTCAAACTCTATAGACAACTTTTATAAACAACTTTAACCAGCCAGGCCAAACCCCAAAACTTGAACTTGAGCGTCGAATTAAGAGTAAACATGTTCATCTCACAGGTATTTTAAGAACCTGTGAAACAACTATATTTTCAGTCGGCACATATACATAACAATATAACCTGAACACCTGGCTACTCAGTTTTGATAAAACGGTTTTGTAGTGTAACTTTGCCGTTATTTGGTGTTTATTAAGTTTCTTCAGGCTTAGAAATGATTTACTCAGAATTAGTGTGTGTTTTTTACTTTTGGGGGAAGGGGTCGGGGCCCTTTAGAGGGAGAACAATTCGACGTGAATTGGAAAAATGGGGAATTTTGACAACCTTAAAATAAAGCAGAAAGATATTATGTATTAAGTCTCAGTCTTTCATTTAATATTAAATTCACATCAAGAACATGTTTGATGGACATGTTATGGATGGTCAACAAAGAAACAACATTAAAAAAAAAATTGAGTGGAATTTTTTCTCAAAAAAGTGGAAAAAACATACTTTTTGAGGAGGGATATGGGGCCGAACTTCGGCCAAATAACTCTTAAACAACCCACTGAGAATGGACCAGTAGGCTGTAGTGAAAGCTTAATGCTTAAAAGGCTATTCAACCTTATATCATTTTTTTTGCGATGCACGGTTTATGTTTTTGCAAAACAACGATTACTTCTATATTTGATATATTTATTCCAACTTGTTTCGATGTTTTTACATTGACAATTACCATACATCCACAGGGAGCGCGATTTAATTATCCACTTTGAGAAAAGTCCATAAGCATGACTTATAAATGACAAATAATCGTTTTTGGCTACAAACCAAATAAACGCTCTGATGAAAAGTCCTTTGGGGACATTAGGTAAAATATTTATGTAGAGTTGACCAATTGACCTGATATTAATATCTTTGTTTGCGGTTTGACCAGGCTGTAAGTCCGTTTGGGTATTCAGAAAATTATACGCAATGATATACTCTTCAAAATAATTTAAGGACCACACGGAAATATCAGTAATAATTACATACTCTTTAATATTCCGGATTTCATATTCGTATAAAAAATTGATACACGTGTCACATAGCGATTTTAAGGAAATACAACTCATTAAGTGGTCCGAGTATTAACTTTCATACCCCATCCAACCCCTTCTCCAAGAAAAGAAAATGGGGTTGGCTGGGGTATGAAATAAAACCTTAATTTCGGCTTAACCTTTTGCATATTGTAATTTTAAACATTTCATTGGCAATTTTAAAGTGGTTACCGCATTGTTTTCAGTAAAAATGTTTTTAAACGTGTTTCATGGTCGAAATATCCTGCTAATGTAAGCTTTATCATCAAGGCGGACCACGTAATGTAATGCGTAAAGACTGTAAGTCGTTCAATAACAGCACTTGAAAAAATGACGCAAATAAAAACATGGTTCTTAAATTATTTTGAGGAGTATATAAGCTAAATTACAGTATCGTGCGTCAATTTACTCGTGCATGCGAATTGATCGTTTTAATGTAACCGTCACATTTGGGCATTTGTCGGATACTAAATTGACCAAAATTATTGGGTTCTACTCTTGGGTATTTTCTGGACATAATACCCAATGTGAGCCATTTCAACACACAGAGTACTAAAGTGTTTTAAAAGTTTAAAATATGTCCAATACATTGTTTTAAATAGTCAATAAATAAACAATAACCAACACATACTATTTCAACTTAAAACGTACCCAACATAAGGCGTCTAATGGACGCTCGTCAAAAATGGTTTAGGTTATTTAGAGCCGAACAAGAAGAAAAATTAATACTTATTTTTGAACAGCATTACGTGGTCCGAGTATTAACTTTCATACCCCATCCAACACCTTCTCCAAGAAGCGAAAACAGGGTTCGGCTTAAACAGTTTGCATATTGTAAAATTAAAACATTTAATAGGAAATTTTAAACAGGTTATCGCATTTTTTCAGTAAAAAATGTTTTTAAACATGTTTTGTTTTCGAAATATCCGTTATAAAATCCTGCAAATATAAGCTTTCCCATCGCTTAATGGAATTAAGGCGGGACCACGTAATGAGATTACCCTAGTTTGTTAATAGAGGAATGACTTCAGTACATGGCCTAGGGACCTCCTGGTTGACCTTGCAGTGTGACAATGCAGTGTGGTGGTGGGTAATATGGTGCGGAGGATAGCGGTGCGGCGGGAGGATCGGTGACTTTTTCAAGCTCGACTTGTCAACTGAGAACGTGTGAATGGCGGGAGGTATACAGTACTGGTTTTACTTAGGAAAAATTAGGTGGTCTGGCTCTACCACAAAATTAATCGACCGTCATATATGGCCAAACCTGTGCTAAAAATTACGTAAATCACAATTCAAGCAAAAGCTAACGTTATGCTAAAATCGCCACAATGTTCTGTACTCTGAAAAGTAATTATCAACAACAACACATAAAGCGAGAAAAAGACACATTCAGGCAAATGTCGAAGCTTCGGGGTTACATTATTATGTGATTAGATTTTGTAACTTTATCTTAATTTTAATTATTGGTTTCTCCCAGACAAACATAACACTGATTACGTGGGAAATAGTATGTATTGTGTTGCACGGCGACTCAATCACGTGCTCGTCATCATTAGAATGGCGCGTAGATAGCAGCCGTAATTGAATTTTGATGCTGAAATCGGTTTTCTGAATAAAATAAATGAACCAAGGATTTCCTCATTTGCCAACTACAGATACTTGTATACTCGAGAACATGTTTCAACACGAAATGAAGTACGCTGATATTGAGCCGCGTTGTAGAAATGCTTATTTTCTCGCAGACTTACTTGTCGCTAAGTAATCTGTTTTCCCTGAACGTTTTGTTAGCATTTGAATTTTTAAAAGGAAATTCATTAAACGAAATGGAGATTTTATGCCACTTTCAACATTTAAAATGATTAAATGGTACGCTTCCGCGAGGATGATTTTTTTTACCATAAATGCCATAGTTCGGGTTCGAACTCACGTGAAGCGCGTGTCTTTAAAGTTATTTTAAAAAAATATCATAAACATGAAATATCCACCTATATATATATATTAATATGCGACACTTGACGTGTACACCAAATTTCCACGTACATGTAGATAATTAACACGTTAAATGTACATCTCACGTGAGCACCGGTTGATCACGGCTTGGACTTTTTTAATTTTCATAACTTGTGTTGCTGAGCAACTACAACAAATCCATGTTCATTTGCGTATATCATGTGCTTTTAATCCTGTTTCGATACAATAATGTATGCCACAATGTCCTAGATGAATACAAAAACGATAGAAACGCCTGGTGGTGTTAAAGCCGGGTTTTCAAAAATGAGAAAGATGAGTGCCTGTGTGTTTGGTGAAAATATTTAATAGAGCTTTTCTAGATAGATTGTTTTTATGGGAGTGAAAGAATGCTTTATTGTTGAAAACTTAGTTTTCATTTTCAACGCATGGTGTTTGGTACATGTCAGCAACTTACTGTCAAAGTTTTATAATAATTGCACATGGCAATGCTGAGATATAAAAAATAATTAGACATGGCAATGCCTAGATATAAAAAATAATTAGACATGGCAATGCCTAGATATAAAAAATAATTAGACATGGCAATGCCTAGATATAAAAAAAAATGTTGATGCCCGTATAACAAAGTTAATAAGGGTAACATAACATATATGTTGGAGAAAGTAGGTCATAGTGACCTAGTTTTCAGGATGTGGTCAGTGCTTGATGAGAAGAAGGTGCTGTTAACATTTGATGAAGATGCTGAGATATAACACAAACTTAATCCCCCACCCCACGCCCACACTTAAACAATATTAAACATATTTTGGTGAAAGTAGGTCACAGTGACCAAGTTTCCAGGGTATGGTCAGTGCTTGATGAGAGGAATGTGAAGCTCGGACATGGTAATGCTGAGATATATAGAAAACAAAAAATGTTGTACAATCTAACCCAACATCCTTCGATACCGTTTTTAATCGTAGCTGTGAACGTGTTTTTGATCGAAAACCGAAGGTCATTCGACCATTTGGTCTTCATATTAAACCAAAATTAAGGGACATTGAAATCGACCTACATTTGATTGCAAAGTACAAAGTACCATAAATTCCACCGTGGACTTTGGAAACACCAACAATTATTTTTGATCTTTGTAATAGTAACAAATCCAGAACAGATCCTACTATCTTTCAAAGCAAATTTAATGAAATTAAATCGAAACACAGTAACTTTCAACATATATACACATATGGTTCTAAAGATGGAGAACACAGCATAAAGAGCCACCTGCCTGACAAGGACTCTATCTTTTCAACTTAACTTAAGGCATACCATATTAATGAATCTGATGATGTCTATTTTGTAATCTTTTCTGATTCCCTTTCATCTCTTCAGGCCCTGGGTAATATGAAACATGATAATCCTGTTGTGCTTCAACTTTTAGAAAAGTGCAATTTTCTTATAGTTTATAATGTTATTATTTTCTGCTGGCTTCCAAGCCATGTAGGAATACGTGGTAATGATAGAGCTGATAGTGCTGCTAAGGCAGCATTACGTTTACATATATATAATGCTAAATTACCCTATACGGATTTTAAAAGTTGTATTAACACATATTTTCGTAATTCTTAGCAAGCCGCTTGGGATTTGTCAGTGAACAATAAACTCCATTTAAATAAACCTTACTCGGAAAATGACGTCTTTCTAGTAGACACATTCGTCGAGAAGAAGTTGTCCTGGTCCGGTGCAGGATAGGGCATACACGTTATCCTCATTCATATTATTACAAAGTGAGCAATTACCAGAATGTATACCCTGTGTTGCTCCGTTAACGGTTAACAGTTAATACTATGAAAGAGTTATTTGATACTATAGATTTTAGTCTTGTTTTAGATTTTCAGAAAGAAATCAGACTTTATAAATCCTTATAATATGTTGTTATATATATTTACTTGTGTATACACCCGTTGACGGGCATTTTTTGATTTACATATATACATAGTTTATATTACTACCATATCATCCCTCATTTGTAAATAGTTTTATCTTTATATATTTACATTAATTTACTACTTAATTTCTTCATTTTTCATCAGTTTTGCGAACAATATGACATTTTTATGTGTCGACGTGCCATAAAACACCATTCATTCATTCACAAAATGTTGACGCCCGCCTCCCGCCCGGTTTACGCCAATCTATAAGACGGTTTGTTTTCTTCAAAAAACGGTTAATAATTAGCAGGATAGATTTAGAATAAAAGTAGCGGTTTAATTTGCATAAGTTCTTAGAACTGGCGCTCAACCTACGGCCCAGGATCGTGCTCTTAGTATGAAACAGTATGAAAACAAGCAAGGCTTTACGCAAGCGTAAAATAGCTGCCGGGAGAAAATAGCATTATTTCTTGGTAGGAACTGGGAAGAACGTTTAACATAATAACAGATCAAGTCACGGGTGTTAATACAATATTCAAAAAAAGAGTTGTCACGGAGACGTAAACACGCCATGACCGTTTTTTTTTACCAGACACTTTCGTCCCAATTTGTGCTACCAAATATTTTAAATCAAGGTGGGCGAATCCTTGACATGCCTTACAAATTGATTACATATTCACCTTTGTAGCACGACGTACTAAAGCACACATCAGTAGAGAAATACAATTATTCACATGTATGGGATGCGTTTGCATTACAACACAGATAAACTGTCCATTGCTACCATGTGTAATTATCAAAGTAAATAAACTCAAAGAAACTATTCATTACTACCTTACCATGTGCAATTACTAAAACAATATAAGAGTCTGATTCAATAAGTATGACAGCCGGACTGAAACGAAGTCTATAATATTATGTCTCCAGTAATTCGTGTAAGAATTTAAATATTTGAAGGTGATATGTAACCGGGTATAGGTAAATGGCGAATAATAGAATGTCAACCGTTTGTCCTTGGTAACGAGAGGTAGGTCTCTGGCACGGTAAGCTATCAACCGTTGTGTTCAAGTTCCGGCTGAGCTATGCTTTTTTTCACCGCCTGTTAGACGTGGTGTGCAACGAGGGATGAACCCGACAATATAACGAGTTGTGAAAAGTCGTTCCTCAACCGGGACTCGAATCCAGTGTTTATGGCTTACCGTATCTGGCCTGAGATATCGAGGGCACACGGTTAGCAATAGGTTAATCACTATTTACCTGTACCCGGTTATACACACTGCTGTTATTTATCAGGATGATCCCGGAGGAGTCCTCAAATGTAAGTGGGAAAATCGTGACTCAGCCCTTCAAACCCATGGTCTCCGGATTACCGTGCCGGCGATCTAACCTCTGAGCTGTCTGAGTCACAAGGCTGGCAATCGATTATTTACCATTTACCTGTACCTCACAAGGCTGGCAATCGATTATTTACCATTTACCTGTACCTCACAAGGCTGGCAATCGATTATTTACCATTTACCTGTACCCTATTATATATTCCCTCTCCAAATAAAAGTTTTAAATTCTTTTCCGCATTTCTGTAGACAACGAGCGTTCAAACCAGGTCGGCTTTCAGGCTAATTGCCATACTAATGTTTTTATGCTAACAGACGCGTTTCAGATTCCCAGGTGGACGGCAATTTAAACAGACGGTAAAAAACACTCGTGCCTCAACCGATACTCGAACCCAGACTCATCTAACGTGCCAGATCTAAACCAACTGACTAACTGATTCTCGTGATTGTACACAGTCACATGCATGCAATTAATGTATAATTCCATGTGATACCGTATACAGATGTTCAAGACGGGTCGTAGCTTGGCATACTCCTTTATTCCCGGGAGCAACTTGGGAAAATAAAACAAATAATAAAAAAACACTAAAAAATGAAAATTGAAACAAAATTCAGAGCAAGGAGTAGGGTTAGGTTGGAAAATTACCACTTTTATGCGAGCATAAAATGTATGTATTCCTGACAAATATCGCTTGTATGAGCACCGCCAAAGATCTAAAGATGAAGAAATCGACCCCCGCCCCCTTAAGTTTATCTAATTATTCAGTGATGAATCGAAACAACAGTTTAACGTTTACAATATATCGTGTATGTTCTTTATACTCGTGTTGCCATGGAGCCTCCGGGGTTATTAAATATTCTCCAATCAATACACGGTACGTCATTAAAGGCACACTTTCCATCGATGAGTGATTTTCACAATCATCATTTACGTACAGCATATAAAATATTTATGCACCGCTGATATTTACGGAACTAAAATGAGTTATCATCATTGTTTTCTCGGGTTCCATTTTTTATTGCAACTCTAACGTAAAATGCATTACATCTGACACGCAAAAGCTTTAGAAATTGGAAAAAAAGAAAAGTGTCGGGCAGACAGACTCAAACTAAAGTAATTCATCACCAGATAGATATTACTGGAAACCACGTTTTGAACAAAGACTAAATTGAAGTTGTGTATACATAAAAGCAATTTTAGCAACTTATCATTAGAAAATATTAAGAGAAACTAAGAGAAATGTTCGGATGTGTCTACAAATGGTCGCAGGAAGAGATACAGATTAAATAAAATCTACTACAAATACATCCAAACAATTGTAGTTCTTTGTCTAAATGCCTTAAATACATAAAACAAGACTAGAAAAATCAATAAACTATTACTATGTTAACAATGATTTTACAACGGAACCAGTTAACAATGATTTTACAACGGACACAGTTGTTCCGGTAATGTGATAGGAATTATCAGTTATATCATACAATAATGGTCACGGAATATTCATTAATGAGTGGTCTTTTCAGTAGATATGGAGAAATGATGAATTAAGAATTGACAATGTTTGTTTTTTATACGTATAAATAAACTCCAATTATTGACTTAAATTTCCATCGTTTTTTAGTTATTTTATTCATTCATTCGTTCGATCGTTGTCATATGTAAGTTCGTTCATTTATTCACTTATTCAGTAGTCAATTATTCATTCACTCATTCAATTCATGTGTTCGTTCGTTCGTTCGTTCGTGCGTGCGTGCGTGCGTTCGTTCGTTCTTTTGTTCGTTCGTTCGTTCGTTCGTTCGTTCGTTCGTTCTTTCTTCATTCATGCATTCATGCATTCATGCATTCGTTCATTCACGTATTCATTCATGTATTCGTTCATTTGTTTATTCATTAATTAATGCATGTATTCATTCACTCAATAACTCATTCATTCATGTCCCCGTGTGGTTGCCGGGCTAAAATACAACACTGCTGCAAATCTCGCTAGAGGCAGAGGGGTAGGACCACCCCCCCCCCCCCCCCCCCCCCCACCTTCCACACACACACACCCCGCCCCCTTCTTGTTCATTTTTATCATTTTTTATCATGCTCATTCAAGGTCTTCATCATGACACCGCATTGCCAATGTGGAAACGTGGCTACATCGCAAAAAGAGTGTCTATAATAAAAATTTCAGCAACTCTGCAGTTCTGCAGGTTAGACAGCTCTAGCCCCATTCTCCATATTTTATCTTGATGTAAATGGAGGATGAGCCTGGCATGTTCATTCCTGTTAGGCGCCATATAACCTTTCATGTGTTGGTGCGCCGTAAAACCCAATTCAATTCATTCATCCATCCACCCATCTGTTCAGTCATTTATTCTCTATTGAATTGATTCGCTCGGTGGTTTAATCATTCATTAATTTATTCATTATTCGTTTATTGGTTCACCACTTATTCAATCATTTATTTATGCATTTATTTATTCATTTATTCGCAGGCGTACCACCTAGTTTCACTGTTTGGTTATTTTTTGTGTTTCAAATACAATGTTTCTGTCAAAGAAACACACTGCAATCTTGGTTGATTTAGAACAACTAAGACAAATGAAATACTCCACATTGTATTATATTTTATTTAATTGCATAACAGCTGACTTGAATTGAATTGAATTGAGTTGCTAATAACTAATTCAAAATTGCAATGCGTCCCTTTAAAAAACTGATTCGTCTTTTACGACATTAAGTAATCCAACGACTTTGCTGCATTTTGTATTGCTATTTTTGTGAGTGTTTTCAGTTTTTGAACTTCACCATTTGTAATACATAATGATATCACAATCTGATATTTCTTGTACGCAATGAGTGTGTGTGATTTTTACTCATAAAAGACTCCTGACATAGTAACCAGATAGCGGAATTCGAGTAGGATATTGTACAATACATTTACTACATAATCAGTATGTGTAAGGTAAAACCTACTTCAGACACCTGGGTCCGTATTCATAAAGCTTCCTTGCAATATCTTAAGTGAAATTTTATCATTTAAAATACCGTTTATATCGATTTAAGACGTTTTCTTAATATTGCGTATAAGGTAATGGATAAATAAAACAAACAGCTAAATATTCATCTTAAAATAGATGGTTTATAGTGTCTCTGGATGTTCAAAGTATGTTATAAAATCTTAAATATTAACTTAAGTAACATTTTCCACTTAAGTTGCTTTTTGGAAACGGGCCCAGCTGCATTATTCGTTCATTCATACTGTATACTAGTTTATTTATTTTTTATTTATTTATTTATTTATTTATTTATAATATTTATTTATTTATTTATTTATTTATTTATTTATTTATTTATTTATTTGTTTCTTTTGTCATTATACTATCATGATACTGAATATACCTTTGGCGGGTAAAACCAATATTACAAATGGTAAAGAAAGGTGTCAATTTACAAATTAATCAGGCTGATACAGTGAACTTTTATCAAACGACGTACACTTTATGGTCGATTTTCCATAAAACAAAATCAGAAAATTAATATACATACCTTTTTTTAAGAAAGTCTTGTCAACATATGAAATATGTATCCAGTCTTAAAATAAGCAAGCAAACACTATTAGTTGAATAGTCACGCATCTAAAAAAAAAATAAGAGTAGTCACGCACAAAAACTCTGGACTATCTTATTTTAAACTTTCTTTGCAGCAACACACGTTCATGTCCAACAAGTCAAAGGGTATCCGAATACAAACAGTATGCGTATGAATAACTGCCTGATGAAAGTCGCAGACTACGCATGCGCATTGCTCCTTTCTACATACTGCTCTTTAATAATTAATTCCTGCGCGCACAAAGTAGTACGAGAATAGCTTACATTTGCCAGTACTCTCTAGAGACCATTAGGAAATTGAATTTCCTGAAACAAAGCCGGGAATGGATTTGAAAGATATCAGAGATGACAAAGTACTCAATGAGTCTAGCAGAGGATAAATGAAAACATCAGTTAGACTAGTAGGAAACATATTTAGAAAGCATTGATTAGCGGTGTTTAACATTAACGTGACTCGGAAACGTGTTAATGTTTTGACGTTCTGATATTCGTGGTATATGGTGATCGAAGTTCAAAATGAAATGAAGTGTTGTTTTCGACTAATTGGGTTATATTGGGACAGAAATCCCAGAGGGAGTTCACATAAAGTATAAAGTTTCCCATCCATCAGACATGCCGCACACAGGGATTGAACACACGATGGAGCGCAATTCCTCTTAGACTGAGCTACCGACATTAGTTTCGGTGATTTAAACCATTGTATGGATTATTTTTTAAATTGATGTATTTTTTTATTTATTTTTTGTACAATTTACTAAATATAACGAAGTTTATTTTGTACTATTTTGAGATGGTGGTAATCCAACCGATTCTTGACTAAGTAGCTTGTATGTTTTGTTTTTGTTTTCAGCGATAATAGAATTTTAATTTTTGCAATGATCTCTTGTGGAATGTCATAACTTAATATCAATTACTAAATAACTGATCGTTGGCCACAATTGATTGTTTGATACATCACTTATTTCCACTATTGTATCCATCAACCACAGATAACTGCGACTCATTAATGGTACATGTACATCCAGTCCTTTTTAGTTCGGTTGCAAGTTCAAGTTGTAGGTTATTAATGCTGAGTTCTATATAAAGCAGAATGCTTTACAGAATGTAAACAATCACAAACAATGGAAGACTGACGCATACTATATTCTTTTCTTGGACATTCTTGAACATTCAGGACATCTAAGGGTGCAGCTTAAGGCAGAAATGGCAATGAAAAATATTAAAGATATTAAAAACAACAACAAAAACCCACATATTTTCAAAACACAGTTTTATAACCGATTCAGCAAACGCTATTGATAGCATTTGTCTAAAATGTCTTAATTTCTGAAACGGTTGTGACAAAGCATGGTAGACTTTGAATCTAGAGATCTTACTTGCACCACTGAGTGTTTCAATGTGCCCATGGGAAAGCGTTTAATTTCTTAGCTTCATCTTTTTGATGTGGACATGAACTGTTTGAATTTGTGTTACGTTTAAGTCATTTTTAGCACATGTTAGGCTATATGTGATGGTCTATTTTTTTTTTGTGGTAGAACCTGAGTACTGTATATACCTCCAGCCGTCCGTGATTATCGACACTTTTTCACTATACAAGTCAAGCTTACAGTGGGATTCAAACCCGTAGCTGTGAGAGACGAGGAAGTTTTAGAAGCAGCCACTTTACTATCCCGGCCAAGGATGCGCCGGACATAAGGTGGGCAGTCCTGTGTATTGAAAATTATATGATTCCTATATATCCTTCTCCTCTATCTGGGGCGGCTCTTAATAACCTTAGATAATGTGTTGATACGCCATTAAAAAATATAGGTTTAAAAAGCTACTGTTTAACACTTCAAAAAGGAAAATATTTCCTGGAAGAGGGATGTTAACAAGCATGTACTGGAGTCAGGCAAATGAAAAACTAGATGAATCCATTGAAGAATTGATTTTTTAAGAATTTAATTCAATATTTAGATCTTTCGACAGGCTATGCAAAATATTAGGCTAGTTTAAACAGTGAGAAGTCCGAGACACTTCTCCTAAATTTAAACTTGCTTATGTTTTTCATAATCCGTAAAAATATCGAAATATTGAATTTAATCCTTTTATGTACTTTGGTGACAGTTCTCAAGTTAATCAAACGAATAAACTATACCTTGATTGCTTTAGCTCTGCCCAAAACGTAAACGTGTTATTTCACTGGGAATTTAAATGCAGCACATAAATGTGTTTCATTTAAAGTCAATGCAATAGAAATGTAAATATTGGGGTTTGAATGGTGGTAGTGAATGGCAACTTTACCATAAATAGCTTCATGGTAAATTTTCCATTCATTATTTATCTCTGTTGTTATAGTATCAATAATGGTAATGATAAAATCATAAATAGTGCAAGAAAGATGAAATATCATCAGTGTATTCAGTTTAGACCACAGAATAGCCATTTTCTATTCAGGCACACCAGATTAAGCAATTAGCTCCTTAAACTGAAAAGTATTCGAAATTAGACGCTTATATAATTTTTTCAAAATTGTGCTTATAAGTTGCAAAAACGAGGTATCAAGGTCCAAATTATAATATTCATCTGCCAGTTACTAGTGATGGGCAATCGGTTGAAACTTACAATGGATAATGGGTTACCATTGATTGGATGTAACCGATCAATCATCAGTTATAATCGGTTAGTCAATATGAACATGTGCATTTTAATCTGTGTTTCAGGCCTTGAACTTAGAAAATTTGTAATAAAGTATGTATTCTTTCATGTCTTGTTTCTTATGGCATTATTATTTTTATTTTAAACAATAAAATAATTCCAGTTGATATGCGTTTAGTTGTGTTTATTTATGATATTTGTGTATATGCTCATTTTCACCAGAGTTCAGGTGTATTTTCTGGCTGGATTATCATGTTTATTTCTATTTTTAACATTAATTCTAACACGACCTGCGCAGTCTTTCATATACACAAAGAAGAGAGACCACTCTATGTCATTCTAAGATAAAATACAGCTGTTCCATTAATTCCCCGCGTATATTTATCCGTTGGAAGCGCCACGTTACAAGACATTACTTGGTAAATATCCGTCACGAAGACAAAATCAACAGTAATTTTAATGAAATGTTAATTACAACAAAGTTGCCATGCTCCCAAATCTTGCATACACCCGATATAAACCCATCATATGCATCAGTACATGTAACATTAATAAGCATCTTGAACAAGCTGAGAACGTTTTACGTCATACAGCGCAATCTATATGACGTAAGCAATGACTTAATTGTTTGTCACGTGATATTAGTGTATTTAAGCATATTGTACCGCGCAGAACTTTGCATACGGGGGCGCCCAATGGAACAGCCTGTAAAATAGCAGCCTGATTACCTTGACCTTCGAGATAATATATAGTGACCCCACAAGAGCGTAAACAATGGGGTTATTGTTGTGTTAGAATCGAATAGAATCGTTCCGATGTGAGTAATTAAATCACTCGTGCTAACGCACTCGTGATTTATTGCTACGCATCCCTCCGAACTCCTAACAGTATTTTATTCACCGATAAAACACAGGTACGTATTTATTATTTCTTAGTTCCTGGGGGGAGATTCACACATAATTTTGGCAAAATATTTGGGTGGGCGGGAGGCAGGTGGTGGAGCCAAAACATACTCTGCCACCCGTGTACCTTTTAACATACTCCACCCCCCCACCCCCTTCACCCCCTCCACCCCCACCCCTCCCCCCCCCCCCACAGTGTATTAGCCAGTCAACCGTGCAGCCGTCTTTTGCACGGCCGTTTTTGAAAAATCGCGGTCAATATTTGGAGGAGTGGGTGGGGGGAAAAATATTTTGTTTTTGTTTTTGTTAAACAACACTTCCAAACTCTTACTGTCTCAATATTGTTATGTTTTGTATACATTTATAGAAGAAAGATGATCTAAAATGCACCTTTTTAACCTTTTATCTGTGAAAATAAATTACCCCAGAGACACCCACTTGTCGCGAATTGGCGCGTAACACGTGTTACCAAATTGTTTTGCACACCCTGTTCGCATATTTGCACACCCGGTTCTTGAATTCTGCCTAATACACTTGCACAAAACCTAACACTTACCCTTATAAGAATCGTTCGTGGGTATCCGTTGAAGATAGGGAATTCCAGCCCGAGGTATAAGTGTTTTTATCGGCACCGAGGCTCTGCGGATGTTTCGATCAAAACACTTATACCGAGGGTTGGAATTCTCTATCTGAACCGAATACCCATGATAGATTATCTTTCTTGCATATCAGAGACATGTCGTGCGCTGACTCCGCCAGCTACTGACGTTTTGCATGTTTTCCTGCATACCGAATGTGGGTGCGCGCGTGACTTTTATCTCGACCCTAGGGTGAGATGGAAATATCTAGCCCCGGTGAAATGACGGATTTCCTTGTCCTGTATGCAAGAAACTAATATCCGTATCTCAATCCCACTCCAATCTCAACTCGTCCTATACAGCTTAACTCGCCCAATCAACAATTCCCATACCACCCTAAGGAATAGTTTTGGTATTTGCTATGTCTTGCAATCACAGGCAAATTATGCAAATGAACATCTCAACCAAAAACTAAGAACAAAATAGGTAACACTTTCGTAATTTATGAACTGTATCTTGGCTATTTAACAAGTTTTGTAACGTTTTGAAAGTATCTAGCTAGTTGATTTGATGATAAACATACATTTCTTAATATGATGGTAATTTCATTTGTTGAAGTCCGTATCCCGTCATCAACAGGCAACGTTTACAACAGATGTATACCGTTCCTAAACCTACTGACGACGAGTTATATATATATAACTTACATATTCTGAAAATCCGAACTATGTAGACACCATGTAAACAGCTTTAACCAGCCAAGCCAAAACCAGTACATGGTCCCAGTATTAACTTTCATACCCCATCCAACCCCTTCTCCAAGAAGCGAATAACGGGGTTGGCTGGGGTATGACAAAACCTTAATTTCGGCTTAAAATGTTTTCATATTGTAAAATTAAAATATCTTATGGGTAATTTTAAACAGGTTATCGCATTTCTTTCGGTAAACAATGTTTTTAAACATGTTTTATTGTCGAAATATCCGTTATAAAAAATCCTGCAAATATATGCTTTCCCGTCGCTTAATGGAATTGAGGCGGGACCACGTAATGCCCAAAACTGGAACGTCGAATTAAGAGTTACCAGTTACCAACTCTTAATTCATTTTATGCATATTCAGTCTCGGGTATTTTAAGTACCCGTGATTAAATCTATACTTTTAATCGACACACATGCTTATATGACGATTTTTTGTGTAGTTTGCGTTATTTGGCGGGATATTGCCTTTAAAGTATTTTTTAATATCATATTTCCTTAATAACAACTTACGCACGTACGCACGCACACACACACACACACGATGTTCTTCTCGGTACGATACCTTCCGTATCCCGTGTATAAAAGCCTACGGTGGTATATACAGACTTCGTAACATCGTAATATGCGCCAACAACAACAACAACAACAACAGAAGCAGAAGCTGTTAGGGTTTAACGGATTTCACTAAACGCTAAATGTTAAAATTGATAACATTTAGCGGTTAGTAAATTGTTAACATTTAGCGGAAGTTAAAACATTTAGCGGAAGCCTTTTAACATTTAGCGTAAGATTTATAACATTTAGTGGACGTTTTACCATTTAGCGGAATATTAACATTTAGCGGTGCTACAGCCGATTAAAAGTAAAGGATTATGCACCGGTTCTTAACATACCCGTTGAATATGTGTAACATTAATTACGAGTTGGTAACTCTTGATTCGACGCGCCAGTTTTGGGGTTTGGCCAGTGTTGTTAAAGCCGTTTATAAGCCCACAATTATACATGAAAATCACTGCTGGTGTTTCTCAGGATGATCCCGGACGAGCCCCCAACTATAACAGGTGGTGAAAAAATCGTTCCTCAACCTGGACTCGAACCCATGGTCTCTGGTTTACCCTACTAGCTCTGAGCTATTAACGGCATACGGTTAGGAATTGATTATTCACCATTATCCGGTATCCGGTTACACATATATAATTTGCATCTGGATATGTTTTTGTGTTCTGTTTTAATACTGATTGTAACATTATATTTTTTACCAATGTCGAATGTTGCGTTATGTTTGGTGATTACCAAGGATGCGCTTACCGTTTTACTATATCATAATTACGTAGCATTGCAATATAATTATATAATTGCGTGATATCCACGTTGGAGAACAGATAATAAACATTATTCAGTGTGGGTCGCAGAGTATATCAGGACGTGCAATAACGCATATTCTAACATGACCTCCGCAGTCTTTCATATCCGCAAAAAGAGAGGCAGCTGTATGAGGATGTAACCCCCCCTCCTCCCCGAGTACTGAATACTCCTTATTTTAGAGACAGAGTACTGAATACTATTTAGCTCCGGTCAAAAATTCTAGATGAATGAAGGCCCGATTATCAAAATTAGACCTTTATATTTACATTTTATGATTTTTTGTACATATTTGGTTTTAAAAATACATTTTATGAGTACTAAATACTAAATAGTGTGTTGTGCGAGTACTGCGTACCAGGCTCGTGCGTACTGAATACCGCCTAAAACGCCCTGAATACTGCGTACCAAAAGTGGGGTGGGGGGGGGGGGTGGGGGGGTTCAGCCTCCTGTATGTTACTCTGCGATAAAATACAGCTGTTCCATTAATTCCCCGTGTATATTTCATCCGTTGGAAGCGCCACGTTACATGACGTCACTTGGTAAATATACGTCACGAAGAGTTTCAACAGTAATTTTAATGAAATGTTAATTACAACAAACTTGCCATGCTACCAAACCTTGCACACACCCGATATAAACCCATCATAGGCATCAGTACATATAACATTATTAAGCATCTTGAACAAGCTGAGAACGTTTGACGTCATACAGCGCAAGCTATATGACGTAAGCAGTGACTTAATTGTTTGTCACGTGTCTACTAGTGTATTGAAACGCAGAACTTTGCATACGGGGGCGCCCAATGGAGCAGCCTGTAAACATAGCAGCCTGATTACCTTGACCTCCGAGATAATATATAGTGCCCCAACAATAGCGTAAACAATGGGGTTATTGTTGTGTTAGAATCGAAACCTGTATTTTATCGGTGAATAAAATACAGTTAGTCGTTCGGATGCGAGTAATTAAATCACTCGTGCTAACGCAGTCGTGATTTAATTACTACGCATCGGAACTCCTAACTGTATTTTATTCACCGATAAAATACAGGTTTCGAAAAGGCTAAACTTAGTTAAGAAAAAGGCAAATGGGTCAGTTTTAGGATGAGAGATATCCAGTTTCCTCTGTCACTCCCTTATATTCTTGTATGATAAAATAAAGTAGCGTTTGTGGACGTGTTAGACACTGGTATGAAAATAATAATTGCAACTCAAGCACATTAAGTTACACATGATAACCTGTAGTTTTTAATGAAATCAATCGACAAGCTTGTTAGATCGCCTAAAGTCAGACGTAAACTCAGACGTTTATTTCTTCCTCTAGAGTTACAATCTTGAAATATTGCTTTCTCCTCTTTGACAACTCGGCATTATGGATACAGATTAAGTTCACTGTAATTTGGCACCGCGTCTTAGTGGTGGACTAGCACTTGAATTTATTTTTTCCCGAACGACTTTTTTCTTTATCGTCAGTATCATATTTCTATTAAACAAATGTGGTTTAATATTTGTTGGGAAATATAACAATAAATCGAAATTGCTATAGAATGAATTATAGGTAAATATACATGTAGCTAGAAGCCCTAAGTAAAGCTGAGGCTCTTACGGAAATGTTGCCATCCCACAAACAACGAAGAAAGTATATGGTCATTGGTCAAAAGGCCGCTGGGTTCTATGGTGCACCAAATATTGACATCCCAATAAAAGAAAACAATGTAAATAAAGAAATCCCCGCCATGATATATCCTCTAACAAACTAGGCAGCATCCCTAGGTAATACAAGTATACTGACCAAAAAAAAACACTTCCGCAGTTTAAGCTGTGATTTGCATAGGGTTGACTTTGTTACACTTTGTACACCAATCTAGATAACATTTCATCATTATATACTTATCACTCAATCATTCTGATCAATATTAATAATCATCAAAAACCAGAGTTAGTGCGTTGCTGATAAAACATGTTTTATTCAAATTGCAAAATCACTATATTTGTATTATAAAGGGACGTAATCTGAAAATATTCATTCTTGAAAGCTGTATGGCGCAAAAGTGAGTGAACAGGTCAGCTTACTTTCTCCGTCTTTTTGGTGCTGGGGTTATCTTCTGTTTATTTCAATAGAACAAAACTGTGTTAAATCAAAGTTTAAACCACAAGACCCGGAAATGCTGTTTAAACCAAACCAAGGGGATTAACTTTGCGTACAAGTTTGATTCAAGGAAAATTATTTTCATGACAGTGCTGGCCTTTTAACAAAGGTATTAACATATAAGACCAAAACAAAACATATTTTCATTGTGTCTACATGTATGGGTAAAGTTGCGGAAGTTTCTTTTTTTGTTGAGTATACAACCCAAAACTGATCATGTAATATATGAATATAAAAAGCCTCTCACTGTGTCATCACCATTTGTTCGTGCATGATAGCATAAAGTAACGTTTGGTTTGTGGATGTGTTAGACACTGGTATGAAAATAATAACTGCAGTGCAAGCACATTATATTACACATGATAACCTGTTGTTTTTATCAATCGACTTGTTAGAGAGTCTAAAGTCAGACGTATATTCGGACGTTTATTTCTTCCTCTGTAGTTACAATCTTGAAATATTGCTTTCTCCTCTTTGACAACTCGGCATTATGGATACAGATTAAGTTCACTGTAATTTGGCACCGCGTCTTAGTGGTGGACTAGCACTTGAAATTATTTTTTTCCAGAACGATTTTTTTCTTTATCGTCAGTAACATATTTCTATTAAACAAATGTGGTTTAATATATTTTGAGAAATATAAAAAAAATCGAAATTGCTATTGAATAAAATATAAATGTAGATAGAAGCCTTAAGCAAAGATAACACCTGAGGCAAAATTCTGATTTAAATTTAGCACATTATATGCATGTTATTTCCATTAACGAGATAAAAAAAAAAAGAGTGTAAGTTCAGGGTCAATGATAAAGTGACATATATATATGTACCAATAATAATGCTAAAAGTCATTTGTAAACAAAATCGGTGATAAATGATAAAAAGAAAGCACATATGATAGAACATACTTTTATAGTTTATAAAAGATCTTTAACATTTCAATGAAAAGGGAGGCAATTTTAAAATTTCGAAATTTCAGCAGTTTAAACAATGACAGAATGGGCAATAATTGTCCATTAATTCAAAGCAATAAGTTTGCATACTAATGAAATTAGTTGTTTTAATATAATTATATGGGAGGCAATTTTGATACTTCGCTTGGAAATAATAAAATAACAATTTTTTTTAAAATTAAATCCTTACCTAGCATTTCTAATATCTTCAGACAATTATATCAATGTTCGTATGTTTAATCTATGTCCCTAAAAGGTCGTGTTAAACTGTTTTTGTTCAGTATACAATAAATATAAAAACAAAGATAAATAGGATAACATTATAAACCAAACTCTGCTAAAACAAATATAATCATCCTAATGCTTTCGGCTTATTGTAAACCCTGGATACAAAGACAAATTGACATAGCAAACATATGTGTCTGCAATGTAAGCAACACATGAAATGTAAATTATGCGCTCGCCCTACAAGAGACTTACAAATAATAAGTGCGAAACAAATGAAATAGCGCGGCTTCTACTCGCATAAACATAACCGAACTGCAAAAGCTTGATCCGTATAATGATAGGTATTAAAGTAGATATCAATAAGTAGCATTTGAACAGGAAATGTAGCTTTCAAAGACCACAGGCGACCTAAAACACGTATTAAAACAACCAACACTTAAAGTGTTAATAAAAAGCAATGCGTGTTACATCACAAACACAAACGGGTTGAAATAGGGCTACCTTCTTGCAATGGTCAGTGGCAAATCCTTGACGTCATATTACTCCAAGGATTGATGAAGGTTATTAGATAAATTCAGTAATGCACACCGACATATTTAAATGTGAAACAGCGAAAGAAATACAATTCTGGAGTGGGACATACACAAGCATATAATAAATGGTGTTTTCTAAGCATACTAAATTGTGCATTTGGAAAAGTGAAACATTTTGTTTTTCTACATTACGCTTAACTTAAACAGAAATATGACAAATTATTTTTAAAAAAAAAAGCATATCAGGAGACCAGCTGAGTAATGACATCTTGACGCGTACAATCAGATAATTATATTGTTATGACACCATTTTCGTGGGTATAATAAAATGTGTGTTTATATGAGATATATGTTTTGTCCCCTGCTTAATAGCATGGCCGACACTTAGGGATCACTTTGTCCGTCGTCGTCCATCGTAGTCCGTCGTTCGTCGTCCGTCACAAGTTAACCTGAACCTAATCTTGACCATAACTTGACCATTTCCATATTTGACCTATGTTCATAACTCTTCATACACACATCTTCATCTTACCCCAAGGAATGTCGTTAAACATGTCCAATAACTCCGACTTTCATTTTGGCAGAGTTATGCCCTTTTTCATAAAACTTTAACTTGCAACCTAACCATGCTGATGAAGTGAAATAAGTAGTTGTCCGTGGAACAACTTTCTAGTTTGATATCATGCGCATATATTAAGTCTTTGCAAACAGGCGACGTCAGTATGATTATATTAATTACATAGCAAAATTCAACAGAAAACACCGAAGTGCAATTAAATAATCAACTTATACGGACAACGCGCAATAAGATGAAGTCTTACACAGTATCTTTCCTAAGGCGTACTGTATAGTATACTCAGCTGCAAAAGAAACTGGACACTTTGAAAAATTTACTTTACACCCTATCCTCTTTATCAAGCGACAGTCCCTTAATGATTCGACCTATTGAAAAACAAATGACAACATGATATTGACAATGGAAGGATAAAATCTTTGGTACCAAACATGGCATATTCATTTAGAATTTGTCAATTTAATTCTAAAGAAACTTTATACAATTAAATCTAAAAAACTCAGCGTCCACTTTCGTTTGCAACTGAGTTTATGTATAGCACGTAGCCGTGCCTGTGCTAAACGCTAAAGTGTTTACCACCGCCCGTTCCAAGACAGTACTCATATACTACTGCCCGTTCCAAGGCAGTACTCATATACCACTGCCCGTTCCAAGACAGTACTCATATACTACTGCCCGTTCCAAGGCAGTACTCATATACCACTGCCCGTTCCAAGACAGTATTCATATACCTCTGCCCGTTCCAAGACAGTACTCATATACCACTGCCCGTTCCAAGGCAGTACTCATATACCACTGCCCGTTCCAAGGCAGTACTCATATACCTCTGCCCGTTCCAAGGCAGTACTCATATACCTCTGCCCGTTCCAAGACAGTACTCATATACTACTGCCCATTCCAAGGCAGTACTCATATACCACTGCCCGTTCCAAGACAGTATTCATATACCTCTGCCCGTTCCAAGACAGTACTCATATACCACTGCCCGTTCCAAGGCAGTACTCATATACCACTGCCCGTTCCAAGGCAGTACTCATATACCTCTGCCCGTTCCAAGGCAGTACTCATATACCTCTGCCCGTTCCAAGACAGTACTCATATACCACTGCCCGTTAAAAGACAGTACTCATATACCACTGCCCGTTCCAAGACAGTACTCATATACCACTGCCCGTTCCAAGACAGTAGTCATATACCACTGCCCGTTCCAAGACAGTACTCATATACCTCTGCCCGTTCCAAGGCAGTACTCATATACCTCTGCCCGTTCCAAGGCAGTACTCATATACCACTGCCCGTTCCAAGGCAGTACTCATATACCTCTGCCCGTTCCAAGGCAGTACTCATATACCACTGCCCGTTCCAAGGCAGTACTCATATACCACTGCCCGTTCCAAGGCAGTACTCATATCGTCAACCATTTTATGTTTGTGGTGTCGCATACTTTGCTTTTACATTGTAATTATCGCTTGTTTTGTATGCGTGCTTTTGTTTGACTGTATTCTTCTGCTTCTTCCATATATTGACCACCATCAACTAACTAATGATATTGCCAAGTACATGAAAGTTGCGCTAGAAGTAAGAAGAAGAAAAATAGTGAAATTCTATACAGTGAAAGGTTAAAAAATAAAATACTGTTTATGGGCTTAGATAGAGATATTGGACACTTGAGTCTTAAAGGCTTCAAGTGACCCAAGCTGCACAATGTCTGGAGGCAATCTGTTCCTCTCTTGGATGGTTCGTGGGAAGAAGTATTATTCACTTTTACAGACTGGTATCTGGTAGGATTTCTGGTGCATATTTCTAGATAGCCTGGCTGGTGGGATTTCTTTCCATCTTTATCTATGGCGACAAGTTGGTTATCTATTTTGTAAAGCATGGTTAGCCGTGCAGCCCGTCTTCTATCTTGCAGGGATCGCCATTCTAGTACGTCGAGCACTAGTCTGTCAATGCTAGTCTGTGAATGCTACATTTCCTGTGAATGCTACATTTCCTGTGAATGCTACATTTCCTGTTTGACTTTCATACCTACTTTTATGTTATTTTTTTATTTTTGTTTTATTTTTTAGCACATTTAGGCTATTTATGACGGTCGATTGTGTTGTGGTGGGGCAGACAACCCACTTATTCCTGGATAGAACCAGAAATGTATACCTCCGGCCATTTATCGCGAAATTAATATATATGACTACTCCGGCCGATAAAAGACTCTGGGTATTGTTTAACCACTCATAGGATATGTTGTCTACTTTTTAATTTAGTCTTTTGGCTGTTACTTGTGATACGCAGGCTTCATAACCGCTGCTCCCAACTAAATTCCTTTTTGTTTATTTCGCTTTTCGGGGCATACACTTTTATTAGATCCTGGGATCTAGGGATCTGGATATAGGGGATGAAATAAAGATACAAATATTGCTATATCCACCGCCATATGCTTGCCATCTTCGGGATGGTTAAAATTCTGTACTGTTTATTTTTATGAATATTGAGTTCTGCTACCGCTCATGAACAGTCTCAATCAAACCGAGACTGCAATATTTCGTATGTGTCGTGCTCGGCCGTTTCCAAAGGTCCATCATCATACTCTTTATTACGTATTAACATAAATTTACATATAAGCATTTTCGTGAGTGAGGTTACATTATAAGTGATTGGCAGTAGATGATCTGCGATATACCGAGTCTGGAATTCACCAGCCAATCTTCAACTTATTCTGAGACTTCAGCTCAAGTACTTAAATTTCGTTCACAAATATTCCCATGACCTTCAGAGATAAACACTCTTATGAAATTGCAATTTATTAGTATTAATCATAAATATATATTATATTATACATATCAGCTTGTTAGGAACATTTACACTTACACAAATGTTTGTGATATTTAGGCTTAAGTCTAACGATATTCTCAAGAATATTTGGTGAATTCAAGGTCAGTGAAAAATTGATGGTAGATCTGTACACAAAACAGGAAAACTAGTCTTACTCCTTTAAATATCGTAAATGCAACAGAGTAAATAGTGTTTGGCCAATAGAAAATTAATCATACATCAATAACGTTTGTTTTTTAATCTTTATTTAGTGCTTATGCCATTTATGTCGTATATGCAATTATCTTGATATCGGATATGCAATGATAATGAAACTAATAATGTTTATGAAATCATTGTGAAAATTATATCGTATAACTAAAACCGTATATGTAATTATCGTGAAACTAATATTGCATATGCAATTATTGTGAAACAAATATCGTCAATTCAGTTATTGTGAATATAGTATCGTATACATTTATGGTCATATACCACTATTGCATTTCCCATAGGTCTCCATTATAGCCTTTTGGCCTACAACCCCTATTCCTATATCGGAACGGATGAAAAAAACTAACTGTTTTTAAAGAACTATCTTAGAGACACTCAAAAATGACCAGCAAATTGGGGATAATCTGATGCTTTCAGCCTCTAATAGTTCACTGAAGGTGGCCACCCCCAGAATGGCAGTAAAGAAATTTTACTTTTTGCAAATATACTCTCAGTAAAATTGTATCCATAAAAATGCAAATTTCAGTCAAAATATCCTAAATCAACATGTTTTATGATGGAAACATAATATTTTGATGTTTTATGGGGATTTGTTATGATTTGGGTAATTTAATCCAATCAGAATCTACCTTACAATCTGACTATATGCCCTAATAGACCCTATACTTTTTTCAACCAATCAGAAGCCCCAAATCAATAGTGGTATCTGACCTAAATAGACATTCAAACCTAACTGAAGTTTGTTTTTTCTGGCTAAATTGTTTCATACATTCATTCTGAGGAAAGTTGTGTCTTTTGATTTTAGAAAAAAATACTTTTCTACAAATTATGAGGGCTTTAAAGGGCTTCGGCTGATGTCAAATTCATGCGATTTTTACGCGTAAATCCAGAATCTTCAAAATGCCATATCTCGACAACCGTTCCAATCTTTTGTTTCAAATAAAGTGATTTTGAATTGATTTCATCAATAACATGTGATTTTCAACCAGTTGAAGCTCTCTTGAAAATCATTTCTACTAAAAAATGATATTTGTGATTTTCAGGGCTCAAAATAGCAGATTTTACCAAAATATGCCATTGTTTTTGTATATATTCAAACTCTGCCTTCAAATGGATTAATTAACATTATGCAGCAGTTTATATATGTGAAACCATCAAGAAAATGCATCTTTTCAGTTAAAAAATGACAAAAAATAATTCTGAGAATATTCTCCCCAACTCCATTTTTAAGGCCATGCAATGTTTTACAATATGCTCATTACACAAGATTGCCTGTAATTGTACAATTTAATGTATTTTTTTATTAGATATTGTTTGTGCCACCTTTACAGGTCATTTTCATGCAGCCATGCAGCCAAAAAGCACTGTTGACAGTACAGATCCATGAAAATTCATTAAAATGAAGGGGGTGGGGTAGATAAAAACTTTAAAAAAAAAAAAATGTCATATTTTTTGCCAACTAAATTATTTAATTTGTAAAATGTATTAAACCGCATAACATATTTGCATATCAACACTAACCGTCAAGACGCGATGAACTCAGAGTCAGAGTTTACCTCAACAGCTTTTTCAAAACAGACATAAGCGCCTTTTCAACATCTTAGCAGACAGACGCAACTTGTCGCTTTCTGACATTTTTGCCAAAAAAATGTATGCAAAGCCCTCATAAATTAATAAACTTACTAGATATACCTTTAATTTTGTCAAATAGGTGCATTACAGGCCAATTGTGTATACCAGGTGTCAGGTATGGCTAATTTTGTGTCCACAACCCTAATAAAAGAATTTAAATTACCTATATTGCATCATAAAACTTTCAAATATTTAAAAATCATTTAAAAAGTTACAAGAAAAGTCAAAATACAACATAATTCAACATTTCTCACACTTTCAAATCATTGTGTTAGAAAAAAAGTATGTCTACTTTCACTTTTACCACATGCAGAATCTAGCTTTAGGTCATATACCACTATTGCATTTCCCATAGGTCTCCATTATAGCCTTTTGGCCTACAACCCCTATTCCTATATCGGAACGGATGAAAAAACCTAACTGTTTTTAAAGAACTATCTTAGAGACACTCAAAAATGACCAGCAAATTGGGGATAATCTGATGCTTTCAGCCTCTAATAGTTCACTGAAGGTGGCCACCCCCAGAATGGCAGTAAAGAAATTTTACTTTTTGCAAATATACTCTCAGTAAAATTGTATCCATAAAAATGCAAATTTCAGTCAAAATATCCTAAATCAACATGTTTTATGATGGAAACATAATATTTTGATGTTTTATGGGGATTTGTTATGATTTGGGTAATTTAATCCAATCAGAATCTACCTTACAATCTGACTATATGCCCTAATAGACCCTATACTTTTTTCAACCAATCAGAAGCCCCAAATCAATAGTGGTATCTGACCTTATGCCATTATAGTGATAAATACTGATAAAGGTGATCCTTTGTGAGCAACAAACACAATTAAGAGAATACAGCAGCAGACTCGGTTTAAATGAGTCTGTTCATGAGAAGTAATGAAAGAAGCAACACCTCTCACGCCCCCTAGCACCGACTTACGCGGTTTTCTACTTCAAAGCCACCTATATTGGGTTTGTTGGTCCCAAAGGACCAGTAAAAATAACACAACTGATTCGTAGCACGGGGAGACTTTTTACAGCCGCCACACTGCACTAAACGAACGCTAGTGTGAATGTTAATAAAAACTGATAAAGGTGATCCTTTGTGAGCAACAAACACAAGTAAGAGAATAAAGCAGCATACTCGGTTTTATTGAGTCTGTTAATAAAACAAACCGTGTTTTAATCAAAGGCAAACAAACATATAAGCTAAGTGCACTGTATACTTAAACTCTCTTCATTGCAAGATATGGTTGTGTAAGTTCCATTATGTTATCGAAAGAAATTGCTGCCATTGCAAATGCTAAAATAGGAAATACATAAGTTAACCTATCTAGTAGTTAACACAAACACATTTTTCAACTTGCCAGAACATTCTCCAAAATACATTTCAGAATTGTTAATTAATTCATAAATAACATTTATTAAAATGAGAGCATTTATTTTTACCAAATGTGTGTTTTTATTAAACATGAAATTGTGAGATTAAACATTCAAAAACAGGTAAATCTTTACCGCGGTTATACATGGAAACAAATATGACAGCCCCAATGGAAAGTACTGTATGGGAATTTAACTTTTAGCACATTGGACTTGGACTTACCTTGAAAATAAGACACATCTTTTTGAATATGTATGTTCTGTTTTATTTGCTATCTTCGGAAAAGCTTGCATTGTGTTCTAGAGGAAAGCAATTAGTGTAATAAAGGAAATAACTGGTTTAAATATTAATATACATGTAGTAACGCCAAAGTCGAAGCATAAAATGTGCCTCTGGGGGAATAACAAAACGGCAACTCCTGCATAATGGTTAAATAGCGTACAAATAAAGTGCTCTGATCCGACAAGTTTCTTTGCCTGTCAGAAATACATACAATTTCAGATATTATCAAAGAACATAAATTTACAATTTGTTCGTATTTACTTACAACCTCTAGCAATTTAATTGAAATGTCAGGTTATTCATGTTAATTCAGTTAGTCGCGGTTACAAATGCATCACAAAAAGTAAATTACTTCCGAATGATTTTTAGGGAGGTAGTTTTACAGCAAGGTAATATGTCAATTCAAACATGTTCTAATTACTTCATTAGTCATTCTTTAATATTTCTTCTTTAAATATCCTTTGGATTCTGCCATGTCATTGAATACATGCTTTGTGGCTTTCTAGGCATTTTATATTCATATATACATGTATTATCTTTGTGTTATACTTATATTGCCTATTAATGCTGCCTGTGAAAGCTACATTTCAACCTGTATACATACTTCTATGAAAATGTTCTCGATGTATTATCTCTGTGTTTTCCTTTTGTTTCATATGATGGCCCTAAACAAAGCAAGTTACAAGTACAACTGCTTTTATCGCGTAATTAAATGTCCTTTTTACTGTCCATCGATGTCTGAACTTAAAAACAGGAAATAGGGAATAATGTGATTGGAGATAGAGCATTCGCGTTTGGTCTTGTAGATGGGGGACTCTCCCATATTCAGGTATATGCATAACATCATCAATACGAAAACAAAGTCGAAATTAGATATTTTTCGTTCCTGAATACCTGTATGATAAATAGTTTTATGGACCTCATATTCACAAATAGTTTATATATCATTGATGCGTTCCATTTTTTTCACTTTCAGAGTCATCAGAAGAATGAATGCCCTGAAGAGGTAAAAAGCATTAATCAATATTGACCAACCTCGATAGCTTTGAGCACATACTCATTTGCGGCAAATGGAGTGCTGTTACTATTCGCCAACAAGTCCCGTTTTAACTTTTGCGGAAATGGTTAGCGTTCACGCATATTCAGGAGGTCCGGGAACGGTCACTGTCCGGCCGAATGATACGGTCGGCTGAGGGTCGAGTGAGGATCAGTTTAAATGGACACATGAAATCCGAAGTTACAATGATCAAGTATTACAATTAGCACATCGATTTATTAATCCAGTACCGGTTTGACTTTAAACCTGTTTACATATAATAAAATATAATTTTGGGTTTTCATTTTTTCTTGGTTATTCTACCATATATTTTAATATATTATTGATGCATTAAAATAAACAGTTAGTGATATGCAAATGCACTTTTCTTTTAACTATTATAATAAGTAATACTAATGATTTTAAAAATTCAGATTATAAAGAAAAACTAACTGGACGACGGTGTTTGAAACAAACCAAAATTGTCATGTGTCCCTTTACCCTGATTATCTATTGCCTTTGGTGTAACGTCAACGTCAGTGCCGATTGTAAACTGAGTACTGAAAAAGGGATCAATCCCTCGGTCTTCGTACTGAAAAGGGGATCAATCCCTTGGTCTTAGTACCGAAAAGGGGATCGACCCTTCATAGCACAAAAACAAACAAGAGAGAAACAGATGAGAGACAAACCACATTGAACGAGTCACTGCCAGACTCCGTAATACACAGGATATTACCGTTATACACAGGGTAATACCGTAATACACAGAGTATTCCTAGAGTATTCTTGTGTATTACCGTAAAACAAATGGTTATTACCACATTACACGGCGGTATTGCAGCAATACACAAAGTATTACCAAAATACACAGGGTATAACAGCCATATACATGGTATTACAGTACTACATTGTCATGATACACAGGAGTATTAGCGTAATACACAGGGGTATAACAGCAATACACAGGGATAATACCGTAATACATAGGGGTATTACAGTAACACACAGGGTATTACAGTAATACAATGATGTATTACCGTAATACACATGGGCATAACTGTAGTAATACACATTGGTATTACCGTTATACACAATGGTATTACCATAATACACAGGGGTATACAATACCATTTGGCAGAACTTCGCATGCTACCGTCATGTTTGATAGGACATACAAGTTGGCGTAAAAGTCAAACAAGAAATTTAGCATTTACGGAGCAGTCAAACAGTGCATTTAAAGTTTCTTAATGCCATACCACACTGATCACTAAACAGTGCATTTAAAGTTTCCTAATGCCATACGACACTGATCACTAAACAGTGCATTTAAAGTTTCTTAATGCCATACCACACTGATCACTAAACAGTGCATTTAAAGTTTCCTAATGCCATACCACACTGATCACTAAACAGTGCATTTAAAGTTTCCTAATGCCATACGACACTGATCACTCCGCATGCCACGCGCACATTAAAAGTCTGGATACTATTTATTTAAGTCTCTTAAAGTGAGGAAATAAAGCAGTATTTTTTTCTTCTTTATTCAACAATACTGTTGTTGGATCAGTCTCGCCTGGCCTTTGGCCAATATAATTATAAAACTGTCTGTATACAAATAGATATTGAATACATACGACTATAAATGATGTAAACATTGCATGTTAAACAATAATTTGTTTTGTTAAGAAACTGCTGTTTTGTTCAATGCGTTTGCAAAAGCCAACACCTATTTCTGGAAACTTCGAAACAACACAGGAATACTTAGTCATGATCTGGTTATTTATGTAAAAAAAAACACGTCAATCACGAACCTATTCGTTAAATGTGGATTGAACAAGAATCACGTATTTCCAAATATAGGAAATACATTTTGAGTAATTAATCCTTTTTCCAGCGTATTGTATTCGTGGGAGGAGAACATTTGTATTGGTAACTGTAAATCACTGTTAGACATTCATTTGTATGAGAAAATGGTGGTATTTTTGTTTCAGTTGATGAGGCCCTCTTAATACAGCTTTTGTATGAACAAAGGTATGAAAGGACAAATTCGGAAATCGTCGAACACGTTAAATACAAAAGATATTGAAGACTAGGTTTGATTGAAACCTTTCATGAACGGTTGTGAAAAGTGCTTAATAATGACAGTAGTACAGAAAGTTAAGCCATCCCGAAGGTGGTATACAAATGATGGTGAACATGGAACCTTCAATGCGGTATTTTCACACCATGCCATGGCCAGCGGCGTATGGTCCCAGTTTGTAACAAAACGCTTTGCCCTGAACGAGACAGCAATGGGCGAAATAAACAAAATGGAGTTTAGTTGGAAACAGAGTTTATGAAGCCTGCGTATCACAGGTAATAGCCAAAAGACTAGATTAAAAAGCAGGCAGTATATCTTAAGGGTGATTAAACAATACTCAGAACCTTTAAAGGCTGGAGTAGTGGAAGCACCCATTCGAAATTCAAGTAAGAAAACAAACGTATTTGAGAATGTATCCCCGATATCTGTCAATATCGGGCTCAGCCAACATATTAAAACATAAAATCAGGTGTTTCATTAGTTGTGTTTTGGTGTGTTTTTAGAATAAAAACAATAAACTATCAACAATGTTTTGTATTTAGTACATCTTACTTGTTAATTTGCTTCTTTTTTTTCTTTTTCTTCATAAAGCTAAGCCCCGTGTGGTTCCTGGGACCCCCGTTTGGTCACGGGGCAAAGAATAGAGCCACTGCAGATCCCTTTGGAGGGGTAGGCAGAGGGGTAGAATCCCCCACCCCACCAAATTCATGTTCATTTTATCATTTTTTGTTCATGTTAATTAAAGGTCTTCATCATGATTGTTTCAGGTGCCATCTCGCTCACATCCAGCGTAAATAGAGTTTCTACGATAGAATTTGCAGCAACTCTGTAGTTCAGGGTGAGAAGGTTCTAGGCCCATTTTCCATATTTTATCTCGATGTACATGGAGGATGAGCCTGGCATGTTCATTCCTGTTAGGCGCCATATAACCTTTCATGTGTTGGTGCGCCTTAAAACCCAATTCATAAAGCTAATGTTTGAAGTATTATATACTGCTATACCCTAAATACTATTCAATATACCAATGCTTTTCATAGAGAAAATCTTACTCTGGTCTCAGTTTATATACCAGAGCTAATCGGTCATATAGCATGTTAGCAGTAAATAAGCAAGCTTTCCATGCTTTTTCAATGATCATTTAGCGTTGGGAAATAGGTCTTTAACGGTATTTGTTTGCACGTGCTTTAAAAAAAAATACTTTTCAGTGCGACTATGGTTTAAGTATGACTTGTTTTTGTTTTATAAGTTCACTTAACAGTCTCGGAGTAATCAGAAAATGTTAGATTAATGTTAGATTCATTCTGGAGGCAATCCCTTGTCATAGACAGCAGTAGGTATAAATTTCGAAAATGAAATGAAGCATTCACAAACACAAGCAACCAAAAACACGCTAAAACCGGGTTCTTTTTTAGGGGTAGCAAGCATCGGTCCTATCCTATTGTCGTCCAAATTAAACGCGACAGTAAATTATGACATAATGTAACAACATAGACGTCTCTATCTTCCGAAACGCAATATAGACGACACTCTATTCAAACTAATAATACACGGACCAACTTTTTTCCGGTGTCATAGACCTCAAAATTAGTAAATTAATCCCAGCACGGATATAAAAATAAAAAAAGCCAAGCGAGCGATGGCTCGATGGTATTGTTTTGACATGAATGTCTAATGCAAAAATGGCACAAACATGTGGTTTTCTGACAGGATAGCTATTTAGGAAAATAACTTCAGCCTTGATGTTAATAACGGCATTGTCTAGGTATATTTGTTTGGCAGATTGCATATCATTGACTTCAATTATGTTTTTCACTAGGTGACATCTCCATTTCCGCGATTTGTTCAATGAACCAGAATAATACCGAATCCCCAATTATAAAGCCGATATGACAATTGTATGATGGCCGACAACGATTTTCTGTCTCTTCTAATCGGTGTTTAGGACAGCTTATCACTTCAGACAAACTTCAGTTATTGAGTGTTAACGTGCAATTTATTATTCAGGAATTGTCCTTATCTTTTAAAGTAGAATAAACAATAATTTAATATGATTCAAAGTTTAATGTTAAAATAATAATTTCAGAAAATGAAATTCTTTGAAATGGTGACATTCACTGGACAATAATAAATAAGTAACCGACAACGTTTTGTTCGATATCTGGTTAAAGAAGCAACAGAGCAGTACACGCAGCGGCATGTAAATAAATACTGAAAAGGTGATCCCTTGGAAGCAACAAACACAACCACGAGAGAAAAGTAGCAGACTCGTTTGTATTGAGTCTGTTCATGAGAGGTAATTATAAGACGCAACACCTCTCACATCTCCTAGCACCGTCTTAAGCGATATTCTACTTTAAAGCAACACAGAATGGGCTTGATGATCCAAAAGGACCAGTAAATAATAACACTACTGATCAGTAGTCGGGCGACATTTTAAGGCCGCCACACAGCACTTAACAAACGCTAGTGTGAATGTCAATACATACTGAGAAGGTGATCCCTTGGAAGCAACAAACACAAACAAGAGAGAAAAGTAGCAGACTCGGTTGTAATGAGACTGTTCATGAGAGGTAATCATAAGATGCACCACCTCTCACGCCCCCTGCACCCGCTTAAGCGATATTCTACTTTACAGCAACACAGAATGGGCTTTGGCATTTAACTAAAATAACATGTTTGACAAGAATAGTTATAAATATTTATAACCGTGGTCATACGACACCGATTAAACGTTTTAAGCATTGTGATTTCCTCTTGTAAGTTTTCACCGAGTCTGACCTTTCAGAACATGTATTCTTCTGATGACCTGAAAAGGAAAACAAATTGTATGTATCAGCGAATATTAACTATCTGGGAATATGAGGTCCATAAAACTAGTATTAAAAAATATATATTAAAATGAGTATCAGTAGTCAATTTAGCCTGTATTTAATTGGTATTTTATTTTATATAAATGCTTTTGAATTTAAGATGTTATAAAGTTACCTAAGTAAGAGAGGATTCTCCCTATATAAGACCAAACATCAATGCTCTTTATTTTATCGAATTTCTACCCATTTTCTGGTTTTATGTTCGAGTCAACGATGGACAGTAAAAAGGGAATTTAATTACGAGACCAAAACTACGTTGTTAAGAGCTTTATATATCGTTAACATATTCGTAAAACAAACTTAAATTAACATATTTAAAAAATGATATTAAGAAATGAATATCGCAGCACAGAGGACACATGTCAGAATTGGCAAAGTACTGTGCAGTAAAGCAAGCTCCCTAAATACACATCCTGAAGTACGCTGTGTGATGCATTTGTTACCGTGACTAATTGAATTTACACTAATAAGCTGGCATTCAAATTAAATTGCTAGCCTGCTGTAAATTGTGTTTAAGTTAGCTACTGGATACGGTTAACTTATCGATACTGTAACATCATTTGCCATGGTAACACTTTCCTTCTATTGCTTGATGGAAGTGACAGAAAAATACTTTGTAATACAAGGAAGTGTAAGTACACAGTAATTTAAGCTTATATTGTTTAAATTAGTGTGCGTGTAGTTTTGCCTTTAATCAAAAATAAGTTTTCTATTAATATCATAATAATTGTATACAAAAAGGAGAAATATGGTCCTATAGAAATCGCAGCATCGGTCATTTGCGCATATTTACCCTCCCGCACTGTATATATATATATACCTATCAATAATTATATACATAGTACCTTCATTTTCTTACAGTGGAATACAAAACCCGTATCACCTCTAGAGGTTTTCTGCTACTAACAATAGATTCCGTATCACTATCCTACTTAAAATAGAACAGGGAACTTCTAATAATGCTCGCATTTACACCTATTTGCACGAGAACGTCAAGACGAAGTTGAGTCAAACAAACAAAACAAGTATTTCACACCAATGAACTTAACTTGTAAGCTGTAGCTACACCCCACAAATATATTAAGATACGCCATTTTCCCTTCTACGCTTTATCAAAAAAAAGGCCTTGAAACATTTAGAAACCTTCTTTATTGCATACGTATGCTTTATTGCATACGTAGGCAACAAAAATGTAAATATTTCTAATTTTTAATCATATGTAGGAGGTATATAATAAAAATATCATTACTAGAGTAGCGGTCTGGAAGTGTGTTTCACCTCTCGTAGGTAAATTACAGATCAAGGATCACACTCGAGGCTCCGCCTCTCGTGAAATCCTTGATCTGGCATTTACCTACTCGAGGCGATACAAACTTTCAGAACACGTTACTCTAGTAATAATCCTATTGTATCACACTCGTCTACATTAATATATATCAAATGCAGTATTAAGAAAATGTTTATATAAATACATTATACATATATACTCTTGATTGTGCGATTATATACTGAATTAAAAAAGAACTTGCTACATTGTCAATCACGAAAATTGCATACAAACATTACACGAACTACACAGTTTAAACTAAATATTATAACATTATCAGCGTAAACACGTAAAACATGGAATAACACAAAACAAGCACACACATAAAACTAATGTACTCTTAAGAAACTTCAAACACATAAAACAAGGCAGTATACAAAGCAAAATTACATATACAAGCAGACAAATACTAAAATTCAATACTCAAATTTCAACATTTGTGAAAAGCTTTCAGACAGCAATTTGTTTAAGCGTAAAACATACAAACAGTCCAGACGACCCTGCGAAGTTTGAGCTTAAACTAAGTGCTCTCTGGTTGCCTTTTAAGCTGACTAATACAAAAATTCAAGTTGAACATATAAATAAAATAAGCGGAGAAGAAAAAAAATAATGCTGACCAGATTATGGAATATCTAAGTAACACCACAGTTTGGTCAACATCAGTATTTGTTTGCTTCCTCTTATTTTATGTATATGTGCAGCGTGCATTTTATTATTTGTCAGCTAATTGCTGTCTGAAAGCTTATTACTACAAATATTTGAAATCTGAGTATTAAAATCTAACATTAAATCCAAAGTAACAGCAACTAGTTTGACTTCTTGTTACAGTTAAATTCAACCTTTCAAGTTTAAAAGTTTGTTTTTTTTCTTCAAAAAGCTTCAACTTGTCTTGATTAGACTTCATAAGGTTGACAGAAAACCAATTGATCAACATCGTACTTATCCTCAAGGGTCTGTATAATCAAAGCTGGAAAGTAACAAGCATAGAATAAAGAAGTATCATCTGCGTATAGACCACCTTTCGTTACAAAATCAAAATTATCATTTATAATAATGTAAAATATATAAAGTGTAGGATAATTACATCGGGGACACCATTATGTAATTCATTGAAATCACAAAATTTACTTCCGAGCTTAATGAGCATTATGTGGCTAGACTCCGAAAATATCTAAAATGGAGAGTGCTTCGATTATCACGTATTTTACCATAAAATGGCTTATGTGACATAAATGTCACAATATTTTCTACTACACGTTTACTGTCGTTGTGATACTTTTTGGGGTATGTAATAAACAGAATCTCACATTCCATAGTCCGTCTTTTTATTCTCGGCGAGAAATATATGATGCTCTTTAAGCCATCTTGTGTTAGCATCATGTGATGTATGTCAACTCGTTCAATAAATTAAATAATACACAGGCATTCATGTATGGTCCTCTAGGTCTCACTAAACAGTTATTTCCCTTGCCAGTCACGGTAGAACTTTCTGGCGCTTAAAAGAAATATCTGTGTTATTCGGTTCTTGTTTATTTCTTAAAATGTGCAAATTGTTTCTCTTTCTTTTAACAGGTGACAAGAATGGTTCATGATTTCATACAGGTTTGGATATGCCTAAATGTTTCTGATCCCAGATCTGAGAATGTAATATTGGGTATTTGTTTGTAAATGGGTAGTGATACACTTGAAAATGAAAGTGAAATGTACAAATTCAAGGGGGTCTCTTCAAACTATTGATATTAAAATAATCAAATTGGTCAACCCCGTGTTTTTTCCCGGATAATTCGAGCAACAGACGTCAAGTTTCACAAAGAAAATATTTTTAAGAAAATTCAGGAAGTTCTACAGTGGTCAAGAGGGGTCCTGGTACATATAAAGAGCAATGTAAAATTAACTGTGTTGTGAGAAACGTAACATCGAAGAGACAACTAAATGGCACATCTGCAAAACCTAATGTTACACTCATCAAACCGTTGCAATTATTCTGGTGCAGTTTTCTCTGGCATTAGTTTAATTAACTGCTACTGGATTCGTGTTGAACCTTTTGATTTAAATAACAATTTGTCGATGTTCGTGTTTTGTTTACATTTTGTTTTATTAACCCAACGTCGTAAAACAATAGAAGACTATAGCAGAACGTCATAATGCACTTCACTTTAATTCAGCACAGTCTAGTCAATATTCATTCAGACCCGGGGTGTTTTGTCGGCTTCTTAGATAACACTTAAAAAGCTCATATTTCACATTTTCCTAAAACTACTAATGCAACAATGTGTCAATGTAATGATTTAAAACTTAACCATCTGTTAACATAGCACATTGAAGGATTCAATGCTTTCCCAGACTTTTAAATATGTGATTTAAGCCGAAATAAACCCGGTTCCGCTGTATTTCGGTTCATTACATAAAACGAATTTGTCGTGTAAAGATGTCATGCGACAACTGCCCTGCGCTAATGCGTTGAAAAGTAAACCACTCGTGAAAACTCGGCCATTTCTGTCATGATTCGGGCTCACGAAGAAGTGAACGAGATGTTGCGAATGGCATGTATACAAGTTGTATTGTATGCATTTGAAAAGGAAAGTCAGCCTAGCACTCAGAATTGTGTATGACCAGTGTTCTTTGACTAGTGCCTTTTGTTCTTATTTCATTCATAAAATAGTGATGACTACAATATGTCGATGTTTTATGAGTGCCACTTTGGAGGACAATAAGATCATGCAACTTTCTGACTTGAAAACAAAGTATACTAAAAGGCAAAAAGAAACGAATCTCGGGAAGTTGCGTTATAAAGCGTCACAGTGGTTAACAAAAAAGGTTTCACCGCTGCGGATTCGAATCCCACTGGGAACTGAGGAAATGTCGATTGTTACGGATGGCGGGAGGTGTACAGTACTGTTTCTACCCAGGAAAAGTGGGTGGTCTGCCTCCACCAGAAAAAAGCGACCGACATATATATTAAATACTGATAAAGGTGATCCTTTGAGAGCAACAAACACAATTCAGAAAATAAAGCAGCAGACTCGGTTTTATTGAGTCTGTTCATGAGAAGTAATGAAAGAAGCAACACTTCTCACGCCCCCTAGCACCGGCTTAAGCGGTATTCTACTTTAAAGCTACATACATTGGGCTCGTTGGTCCCAAAGGTCCAGTAAAAAATAACACTACTGATTCGTAGCACGGGGAGACATTTTACAGCCGCCACGATGCACTAAACGAACGCTAGTGTGCATGTTAATAAATACTGATAAAGGTGATCCTTTGAGAGCAACAAACACAATTCAGAAAATAAAGCAGCAGACTCGGTTTTATTGAGTCTGTTCATGAGAAGTAATGAAAGAAGCAACACTTCTCACGCCCCCTAGCACCGGCTTAAGCGGTATTCTACTTTAAAGCTACATACATTGGGCTCGTTGGTCCCAAAGGTCCAGTAAAAAATAACACTACTGATTCGTAGCATGGGGAGACTTTTTACAGCCGCCACACTGCACTAAACGAACGCTAGTGTGCATGTTAATAAATACTGATAAAGGTGATCCTTTGAGAGCAACAAACACAATTCAGAAAATAAAGCAGCAGACTCGGTTTTATTGAGTCTGTTCATGAGAAGTAATGAAAGAAGCAACACTTCTCACGCCCCCTAGCACCGGCTTAAGCGGTATTCTACTTTAAAGCCACCTATATTGGGCTCGTTGGTCCCAAAGGACCAACATTGCAAGTGTTGAAAATGACGTAAAACACCATACAAGCAAGCTGCTGTTAATCGAATGGTACATGGCTATATTAGACTTTTCCTTTCACATAACACACCAAATGTTATAGCTTCAAAGTGTCAAGGAGTTCAGCAAACATAGGATGTACAATTTTGAAATCTTTTTACATTAAAAACAAGTCTGAAATGGCTCAAATTTTCAACATTTATGAATTTCGTCTTTGACTTCTGCGTTTTACATCTTTATGTGCTAATCCCTTGAGGAAAATATTACATTTATTTTCTTCTATAAATTTCGTGGGATACATTATCGCATGCATTCTATTGTCCAAAGTCGTATGATATATTCAATAACCTGAACATAAAACTATTTATGTTTTAAAATATAGGTTTGAAAATATGGGAAAAAAATCTACAAAGAGCTTAAAAAATGCTCAAAAACGATTAGTGTATGAATTTTGAAGGCTTTATCATTTTCAGAAGCAAGAAATACACTAGGAGTAGTCGCTTTACAAATACACTAGGAGTAGTCGCTTTACTAATACACTGGGAGTAGTCGCTTTACAAATACACTAGGAGTAGTCGCTTTACTAATATGGCTCTTATAACATTATATGAATAACTACTGAAAAGGAGCTCCCTTGGAAGCAACAAACACAAAGAAGAGAGAAAACTAGCAAACTATTGAATCTGTTCATGAGAGGTAATGCCATTTGCAACACCTATCACGCCCTCTAGCACCGGTTTAATCGGTATTCTACTTTTAAACCACAAAGAGTGGGTTTATTCATTCCAAAGGACCAGTAAGTAATACATTATTTCCCAGCCGGGGCGATGTTTTAAAACCGCCTCACATCACTAAACAAACGCTAGTGTGAATGTCAATACATACTGAAAATGGGATCCCTTGGAAGCAACAAACACAAATAAGAGAGAAAAGTAGCAGATGAAGTTAGGTATTCTGATAATCTGATTCGAAATAACCCAGATGAATCTGTACAGCAGTATCAGAGAATGATTTGATGTTGCATTATTTCCATTTTCCCTTTTGTCCAGTGTGTTACTATTTCAATTTTCGTTCCAAGTTGAGTTCTTATTGACATCAACAATCATTTCAAGTTGTGTTACGATCGTTCCAAGTTGAGCTTTTATTGACATCAACATTCGTTTCAAAAAAAAGGAATATGATAGTGGACCTTTGAAAATGGCCGAACGCGATAAATACGAAATATTGCAGTCTCGGTTTGATTGAGACTGTTCACGAACGGTAGTGAAATATGCTTTCTACGGTTCAAGCCCCTTAGCCCCGGGTTGAGCAGACTCAATATTCATAAAATCAATAGTACAGAATTTTAACTATCCCGAAGATGGCGGTGGACAGTTTTGTTTAGATCTGATGACAAATAAAAATGATGCTACAGTTTTACGTGTCATTTAGTAATACATGGTCCCTAACTTTCTTTTCTCTAGTCAAATACGACTAGTTTGTATACGTGTTGATCTTTTAATCATATAATATTCCGACAAAAATAGTAAATGCTGGATGACAAATGAAGGAGGTAGAATGTTATTTTTTTAATTAATCAAGTTTGTTAATCATGAGACCTAGAGGCTTTTCAAGTTGATCTAAGCTTCTATATATCAGCAATCTGGCTATGTTTAATAACGACTGACTTAACGATGAGGGTGCTAGAGTGTTAACTAGAAAATAGTTAATGGACGAAGAACCATGGATTTATATGTACATGTATATATAAATCCATGGAAGAACGAACTGCAAGCAGATGTTGGTCAGAGGATTTAAAAAATGAATCATTATGACACAATCAATTTTTTTATATTTTATTCAAAATATCATCAAATTAAAATTGAGAAAAATAATTGCGTTGTGTGCGCATCCCAGAGGCTCGTACTTTGATAGGAGCAATGCAATAATATATATGTTTGTAGAGATTGATGTTCCTAAACTGTTTGTTACCATATGTGCTTTGGCTCTATGCAGTAATAACAAGCAATCGAACATATTTAATTATCTTCATTTAAATCCACCAAATGAACTGTAATTATATTAATAATCATATTTCGATATACTTACAAAATTATATAAATATAATCATTGTTTACTATTACATATACTGACACTATCTCTTCTTCTTCTTATCCCTCTATACCATTAACTTTCATACTACATCTAACCCCTTCTCCAAGAAGCGAAAACGGGGTTGCTGGGTGTTAAAATAAAACCTTAAATTTCGGCTTAAACAGTTTGCATATTGTAAACTTAAACCATTTAATAGGTGATTTTAAACATGGTATCGCATTTTTTCAGTAAAACTATTTTTAAGCGTGTTTTATTGTCGAAATATCCGTTATTTAATCCTGCCAATATAAGATTTCCTTCTCTTAATGGAATTAGGGTGAGACCACGTAATGCTATTGTAATGCAAGCCTGTGTATGACTGCTAGATTACTGTGGAGTTGTTTCAGCACACTGGTCAATTTTCATGACAATCTTAGTTATACTTATTTAAAATAAACCTCGAGATGAATAATAACAATGCATCTTTTTGTGTATAATCTGGTTAATATAGTGTGATACGGATATTACCATTTCGGGAATATAATATAAGATTACATTGTTGATAAACTTAATGAACATATTGGTATGTGTTTCGGTGATTTCCAGTTGTTAGTATTGGTGTTATTTTCAAAAAACCTGGATGATATAAAAATATCGGACAGGGAAAAGTTGAGTAGTGTAGTATACCTAGACATGATATACCATGCCTGAAACCTTGTCTTTGAACAAAAGTGATGGCTCAAACGTTAACCATATATGACTTCATGGTCTGAGTTCTGTAAACGTGATATATTTGAAACCGTCGATGGCTCCATCTCATGAAACACGAAGTAACATATATCTCTCCAGAAGGTTCTCAAATTCTAAGTAAACGACACATGAACCAATCATTTTGCCGATATTCCAATAACGTGTTCAGTATTTTATCATGTTCTAATCTAGCGATGGTAGCCGGCAACGATTTTCTGTCTCTTTTAATCGGTGTTTAGACAAAGCTTATGACTTCAGACAAAGGTTAAGAAGATCAGTCATTGAGTGTTACCGCGCAAATTATATTTCATACGCGTATTGAAATTAGCCACCATTATAAATGATATATAATCAGTCTTCAAAATATACATTAGAACAAACTGCTGGCATTCAAAGTGTACAATGTGAAGCTATGGGTTAAACAGTCTTGCAGAATAAGCTAATTTTCTCTTCGCAGCATTAGAATAGTTGAAAGGACATACATCACTTTTAAAGTATTTAACAAGCCTTATAATATTGCTCCTCGATATCTCAATCTAATGTATTGTTTGCTTTAAGCCTGCTTGAATATATTTAAATAAAAGGTAATTGCATAATATAATCAATCTACTAATACGCAGCCCATTGCAAAAATAAATATGCTTTAAATTAACGATTCAAATAACTATTAGCACTATTATTGATTTGCAAATATAGAAGGTATGCAGAACAACTTAAAGGCCGCGAGTTATAAGAACAAGAGCACCGCCTAGCGGGGCATATACGCCCGTAGTTGGCAAAGTTAATTTCCAGGTTAAGCCTTTTTCAACGGGAAATTATTCCATAATATGAATCAGAGAGTTATGGGCCTTTACAAGATGCATTTAATATATCATGTTGAAGATATGTGCAAAGTTTCTTTGTTGTACACCTAAATACTGAAAAGGGGATCCCATGAAAGCAACAAACACAAACATGCACGAGAGAAAAGTAGCAGACTCGGTTTTATAGAGTCTGTTCATATTATGTGTAATACTTTGAAAGTTATTAGCCACAGTCACTTGTAAACAGCAAGGTTAAGTTCCAGGTTAAAGTTTTTAACAAAGGAGTATAATTCTTCAATAATATGAACCAGAGAGTTATTGGTCTTTATCAGATGTATTCATTGGATGCTTATCATTAGGGAAAAGTTAACGTGCATACAGACGGACAGACATCCCTAAGGGCGTATATCAATCCAGACTGCGCTTCATCTTTCAGCTAGGGACACATTAAACATTCATTGCTTGACTGATAAACACAATATTTAAGTAAGCTACGAGAATGGTTTAAGCATTTGTCATGGCAACAATGACCTTTTTTGTACTTAATGGAAGTGATAAAACAACACTGTACAATACGAGGAAGGCTGTGATTTGCTAAGCTGTAAGACTTGGATTTCCTTACTGCAATTAGCTTAGTGTTTCACAATTTGCAGATTTGTTTTTATATTGCTAAGAAAGAGATTTCATGTTGAGTGTTTTCACCAGATACCCAGGCAGATGTTACATGTATTGAAGTCTTTAATGACACCTCTCGGTATCTGGATGACATAAACATTGACAACCCTTTCTTTTCTACAATGGTTAATAATAAATACCCTAAAGAACTTCAACGTTACACAACTAATATTTCTGATACTAACACTACTTTTCTCGATTTACATCTCTCCATTGAAAATGGTGAAATAATTAGCAAACTATATGACAAGAGAGATGATTTTAATTTTGATCTTGTTAATATATCCCCATTTAGATGGGGATGTTCCCCAGAGCAACTTCTTATTGGGTCTAGGTGTCTCAACTGATTCTTTTTTTCTAGAGCTTGTACTCGAGTTGAGCACTTTAATATTCGTTCGTACTCTTTGTATGACTAAAACACTACTCCATCATGGCTACCGTTACCATAAACTTTCTTCTTTCCAAATACAAAAGTAATTTAAAAACTCTTCTGCGACAAGGACTATGACAACCTGACTTCTATGGTGACGTGATTTACAAACTTCGTAAAATCCTTGGTCATGATCACTTTTATACTTTGTTAAACTTGTTAAAAGGTTTATCAAAAGAGGTTATGACTTTATCATTTTGCAACGCACTGCATGCTTGGTGGTGGACCCACTTACAGTTCGCCACCATGCTTTCCTCTTTAATTGTGAGATGACCGGACAGGCTGTGGACCCTATGATGACGTCTACTTAAAGCCCAGAAGGATGGTGACGTTTGATGTTTGTCTGCAACCTTGTCTTGTCGTGCCCTCAATGTTTTGTTATATTGTTGCTCTGGCTTCTGCCAAGTCATTGAGTACCTTCTTTGTGGCTAAGTTATTGTTTTTTTTGTATTTATATATACACGAGCATATTTTGTGTTTACTTATATTGCCTATTAATGCTGCCTTGTTGGTTAGAGAATAGTTCATGGCGGGGATTTCTTTATTTACACTGTCCCGTTTTACTGGGATGACAGTAGGATAAGTATGAGGTTTGGCGCACCCTAGAACCTGATTTAAACTCCCAGCGGCCTTTTTTGCCACTGACCGTTCCAAGGCGGTAGCCCTATTGTCAACCCTTTTGTGTTTGTGATGTCTTATTTGGCAATTTTATTTATCCTTAAGTTGTTCTTTGTTCTGTGTGTGTTTGTGGTTGACTGTCGTCCTTGAATGCTACTTTTCCTGTTCGATTTTTATATCTAATTCAAGTAAGAACGGTTTTGTTTTCTGAATAATGTCATAAATCCATTTTAATAATATTTGATATGAAATAAGGTAGTTGTATTGTTTACCGGGTTTGGGAAAAGCTTTTTCCTCAAGCGAACTATGCTATTTGTTATCTGTTATCAGATGGTGTGGAGCACACACTATTGTTAAAAGAAGAGGCAAAATGTAAAAACTGTTGCCATGAAATTTAAAACATACGACAAATTTACAAACATATCGCGTGTATTAAGTTTTAACATTGTGCGTTTACTTGCCAGAGCGTGTAGTGATATAAAGATACCGACGCAGTTTGGTTAATAAACTGTAACAGAAAGGTTCTAGAGGGTAATCAACAACACGTTTATGGACAGACGGAGGACGATGACATACAACGCGCCTTCGCATCAACTTGTCTGAACTTCGGCCATGTATATGACTCATCGCCTTATATTTAAAGTATTCATTTCTTTTTTTCTGAGTTCAGCAGAGAATTATTCTAAAACTTTGATAGGTCAATCCCTAGAAGATCTTCAAGTCTAATGAACTACAAAGGAATCAATATGTATTTTCCAGACGAAACTGATTGTTTTACCAACTAGGTGATTTTTTAACATCTATTCCTGTAGACTCCCAGACGAAAATGAATTAATAAAGTTTCCTTTAAGAAGGAATTGGTTGCTCGAGCAGGTTCTGAACCAGAAATGATATCCATATCACAAACACCAGGCACATTAAATATGCTAGCCTCCTTAGAGACAAAAAGAAACAACTATATGTATATCATCACGCATAAAAAAATCTATCTGTAAAACAGAGTATTTTGTGATCAACACAAGCACATACTGAAAGGAAAAATTGAGCAACACGGGAATTTCCGCTATATATTGCATGTACCCTATTTGATTTAAACATATTTTATTGCCAATATTTTACAGACAGAATAATATCCACATATATACAATAGAAATATTATAATGACAAATGGGTCGGGTAACAAGTTCTACCAACATTAGTTTAAACCCTTCCCAGTTAACATCTTGAAATTGCAAATGTGTGTGGCTGAGTGAGATAAATCACAATGGCAAATAATACATTAAGAGAGAGAGAATGATAAATAGTAAACACAACATATGAGAGAGAGAGAGAGAGAGAGAGAGGGGTAGGCAGACAGACAGACAGACATACAGACAGACAGAGAGAGAGAGAGAGAGAGAGAGAGAGAGAGAGAGAGAGAGAGAGAGAGAGAATTTCCCAATCTCTAAGTTCCAATCAGTTAGAAAACATGAACGCTTTCATATTACATCAACTTCTATAGCTCCATGACATTGATATATGTAATAACAACAACAACAAACTCTACAATGGTACGCGTGTAGAGTGTCGAAATGGGTCGGAGAATCAGACACCTATGTAAACATATGTGTTTCTCGTATATATGTTTGAACTGCTTCTAAGAGGAATTTATTTTCCCTATCAGTTATCTGTTCACGACCATAAACATTTAACGGATGTGAATGGCGAGTAGACTGAAACAGATGAAGCCGAGTTATTGAGATTGCTACAAACATTCCTCATTCTGGCATGTAAAACGGCAAATAATCTTTGTCCACATAAGTAGTATGGTGGCACTTTTGCACTAAAATATACAGATGTTAATAGTCTTCTCTTAAAAATTGCGATATTTTCAGAGTTTCTTATTTCTATTGGCAATTCAATCCATAGTTTAAGAGAGGAAGGAACAAACGATTTACTGTATATTTCAGTTCTCCTAGCAATAGTGGCGTAGTTATCGTTATTTCAGAAATTGTATGCGCTGGCATCTCCAACTAGCCGTGGGAAAATGTTTGAAATGTAATTCGGAACGGTTCCATTTTTAACATTATAAACTGTAATAAGTTTTTTCATTTTCCTTCTATCAGAAAGTGAAACTCATCCTATTTCGGATATTAAGCGATGTATGGATTCTGATCAGGTTAGACCCGTCACAATACGAGCTGCCTCATATTGTAACTTTTCCAAGCTATATTTTTCTAGTGAAGTACATCCATCCCATACATATTCCAATTTGGGCGCATATAAGACAAGTATATCTGATAAAGTGTTTTACGCGCTACTTTGTATTTAAGCATTCTCATTAATCCAAGCATCTTTGACGCAGAAGCAACAATATGTTTAATGTGTTCGTGCCATTTACCGTTATTACTCAGTGTTACTCCTAGATGTTTGTGATTATCAACAAAGGTTAGCGGGACATTGTCTAGATATAAAGTTGGAAGACGATGCAGATCCGACACGGACTCGTTGAGATCTGTTTGAGGGATAATCAGATATCGAAGCTAAAAGCTTGCCATCGATACCATATTGTTTTAGCTTAAACAAAAGACATTTGTGCCAAAGACGATCAAACTCTCTAGATATATCATTAAAAACAATGCATGTAAAATGTGTAGCATCGAATGCCTGACGTATATGATGGTACATGTCGATAAGTCCATATGTAGTAGAATGACCAGGGAGAAAACCTGATTGAAAGATAAGATCAAACATAAGTAGAAAATTATACACATGTTTAAATACTATTCTTTCCATTAATTTACCTTCACAACTTAATAACGCTATTGGTCTATAATTTGTAGAGATACTTGGGTCTGACTTTTTGAAAAGTGCCATGACCATAGCACATTTCCATAAATCGGGGGAAACGCACTCGTTTAATGATCTGGTAAAAAGAATGTGTAGAGGGTTTGAAATCGTATTTACAGTTTCCTTTAACATCCTATGGCTTATTTCATCCTACCCACATGCTTTATTTACGTTTAAAATCGTGATAATGTCAACAATTTCGGATTCTTCTATATAAATACTTTCTAATTTATTATTGGATTTTGAACAAAAAATAAGTAATTGAACATTAGAATCATCAACTGATGATATTGAAACAAAGTAATAATTCAAACATTTTGCTTTTTCTTGATGAGTTATGGAGTATTACGTTTCGCCATTAGCTAAGTCTGTTTTTAAGAGTGGGATAGTTTTCGAGTTTTTGTTTGACTTGATGAAATATTTTAAAAGTTTCCAATAACTGGCGTCTGTTGTTGATATTTGTTTCAGTAATTATATGTTCAACATTATTAAAGAAACGTTCTTTAGCGTGGCTTTTTAGATTATTAACTTTGTTTCGTAATCTTTTTTATCACATAACGTCCCTTGTTAACTCGTTTTATAAATCTTATATGAAATGGGAACTCGTTTAAGATCCTCTATGTATGCAGCTATATCACCCAGTGATGAGTACGTGTTTCTGTCTTGAAAGATGTCTTATTTCGGAATCATACCACGGTTTATCATTTGGGGGAATTGTTACATTTTTCGATGGAATACACACATTAATCAATTCAAAAAAGGATTTCGTAAAATTTTCACACGCAACCCTGAGCGAATCGCTTTGTAAGAAAGACCAGTCTTTTTGTTGAATATTATCGTTGAGTTTTATGAAATCGGTTTCTTATAATTCCAGACCCTTCGGCTATAAGTTGGTCGAACATTGTAACTATACTGAAACATTAAGTATGTGCCACGGTGGTCGCTTATATCACGAGGTATGTTTAAAATTCCGGATTCTAAGGGTTTAAGAGAATCAGAGATAACAATGAGGTCGATATGTATCATATGCTGCTGTTAATCGAATGGTACATGGCTACGTAAGACCTTTCCTTTCGGGAAAAAGACTAAAACAAACGTGAGACAGCAAATAGTATTCCGTCAAAGTTTCATTATTGACAGAATACGCGTTTGGCTCAAGCATGTGAGCAAAGTTAGGATGCACATTTTGCAAACTCTTCACGTTAAATACAGTACTGAGCTGGCTCAATTTTTCAACGAGGAACTTCAACATTTATGAATTTCTTGTTACAACGTGTACTGTGTGAAGTTGGTTCGGGGTTCGACATTCAAACCCAGTTCGGTATTCAACATTCAAAGTCAGTTTGGGGTTTGATATTCAAACCATGTTCGGTATTCAACATTCAAAGTCAATTCGGGGTTCGATATTCAAACCCAGTTCGGGATTCAACATTCAAAGAGAGTTCGGGGTTCGACATTCAACCCCAGTTCGGTATTCAACATTCAAAGTCAGTTCGGGGTTCGATATTCAAACCCAGTTCGGTATTCAACATTCGAACGAAGTTCGGGGTTCGACAGTCGAACCTAGTTCGGAATTCAACATTCAAAGTCAGTTCAGGGTTCGACATTCGAACCGAGTACGGTATTCAACATTCGAACCCAATTATACACACCCTAGACATTTGTATTCATTTACAGTGTCAAACATGTATAGAGAAAAGCATAAATAATACGAATTCGTTCTAGTTTGAAATTATTTTTTCGCTCGCCAGATAATCTTATTAAAATTGAATTGATGTTTTTTAACAAACAACATCACTGTTTGTGAATGGGTGATACAAATATGTTCATGATACTCTAGTCCCTTATTTGGATTTTGACATTGCTCTGTGACTACATGTCCTTTTAAAGTACAGATTTTTTTATCGCATTCCGATATATATTTTTTTCTTGAGATTAAATCAGTTCAAAGAAGACATTTCCCTTTAAATTCCATCCGTATTTTTAGGCAGTTCACCTTGAACCCATTTGTTTTTTACCACTAAACCATCTCGTGTAAGAATGAAGCAAACATCTGCAATATATATAACCCATTTCCTTACTGGTTACAAAAACTTAAAGTGCCTTATTCGTAATTCGGAGGGGCTGGCGTGGCGCAGTCGGTAGCGCGGTGGATTTGTAACCGGAGGCCCCGGGTTCAATCCTCCGTGGTGCCACTGAGTTCCGTCGGTGTGTTCTTGGGCAAGACACTTTTCCTTAGCCTCGTCCGTCGGATGGGGACGTAAACCGGGCGGTCCCGTGTATCGGTCTATCCTCCGAGCACGTTAAAGAACCATAGGAATCTATTCGATAATAAGAGTAGGGCAGGTTCCCGGATTCCTATGTATCCTTCCCCTCTCTCTGGGGCGGCTCTAAATAACCTAAACTGTGTTGATGAGCCGTTAAACAACATTCAATTCAATTCGTAATTCGGAACATATCACTTTTCTATGTTAAGATACTCATTTTTAAATATTTTTGTCGCTAGCAAGATAATCTGAATAAGGATTTCGTGATGTTTCTTGGCAAGCAAACATGAATGTGTTTAAATAGTAACACCCCCAGATATTCCATTTTTTTATTCGGAGGTTGACACCGTTCTATGGAGATATGTCCCTTTAAAGGGATACACGGCAATCTTGATTTTTTTAAAAACTCACGGCGTCCCGTTAGTTTTTATCTTCACTTGCATTTGTTCAATCATTAATAGTAATTGTTAGAATAGTTCAAAGCAAATCATTTTTACATATTACTAACTTTTTATAATAGTGCATCAATAATATATTTAAAAATTTGGTGAAATAGTGAAGAAAATTGAAATCTCATTTTTTTATTTAATCATATGCAAACAGTTTTAAAGTCAAAATGACGCAGGATAACTAAATTGAGGAGCAAATTTTAATGTTTGAATAAAACTCAAGATTGCAATGTGTCTCTTTAAAGTAACGTTACTATCTTAAAGAAACTAACTCGCCAAACGCAAAATACACTAAAGAACCGTTCATCAAAACTCTATCCAGGTGTTCGGGTCATATAATATGGATATTATTATCACTATAGGTTTATTCTCGGGTTCTTAAACTGCCCGTGATTGAATATGCGTAAAATGAATTATGAGTTGGTAACTCTTAATTCGAAGCTCCAATTTTGGGGTTTGATCAGTCTGGTTAAAGCCGTTTATATTGTGTCTATAGAGTTTGAATTCTCAAATTATATGTTATATATACTCGGTAAAAACAGAAAAGGACCAGAATTTATACTGAAGTGTTAAACCGGAATATAATGAATGAATGAATGGTGTTTTACGGCACGTCGACACATAAATATGTCATATTGTGCGCAACAACTGACAAAAGATGAAGAAATGAAGGATTAATTAAAAATTGATGTAAATATATCAAGATAAAACTATTAAAAAAAATAAGAGATGAAATGGTAGTAAAATAAACTATATATGTAAATCAACAAATGCCTGAAAACGGGTATATAAAAAAGTAAATATATACAAGAACATATTATAATGAATTATATAGTCTGACTTCCTTCAGGAAATCTAAAACTAGACTAAAATCTATAGTATTAAATAACTCGGTCATAGTATTAACATTGTAGTACCTTTGACGCATAGGATCAAAGTCTACACATTCCAGCAATATGTGTTTGACCGTTAACGGTGCAAAGCAGGGTATACATTCTGGTAATTGCTCACCTTGTAATAAATATGAATGAGTATAACGTGTATGCCCTATTCTGCACCGGGCTAGGACAACTTCCTCTCGACGAATGGGTCTACTAGAAGAACGCCATTCTCCGAGTAACGGTTTAATTGAATGGAGTTTATTGTTAACTGACAAATCCTAAGCGGTTTGCCAAGAGTTACGAACATATGTGTTAATACAACTTTTAAAATCAGTATAAGGTAATTTGGTATTAGATATATGTAAATATAATGCTGCCTTAGCAGCACTATCAGCTCTATCATTACCACGTATTCCTACATGGCTTGGAAGCCAGCAGAAAATAATAACGTTATCAATTATAAGAGAATTATACTTTTCTAAAAGTTGAAGCACAACTGGGTTATCATGTTTCATATTACCCAGTGCTTGAAGAGATGAAAGGGAATCAGAAAATATTACAAAATGGTCATCATCAGATTCCTGAATATAATTTAAGGCAGGTTCAATTGCCTTAAGTTCAGCTGAGAATATAGAGGCCTTGTCAGGCAGGTGGCTCTTTATGCTGTGTTTGTGAATAACAGCTGCTGCAGCTACCTTATCTCCAGCTTTAGAACCATCTGTGTATATATGTTGAAAGTTACTGTATTTCGATTTAATTTCATTAAATTTGCTTTGAAAGACAGTAGGGTCTGTACTGGATTTGTTACTATTACAAAGATCAAAAATAATTATTGGTGTTTCCAAAGTCCACGGTGGAATTTGTGGTACTATGTAATTGGCAATTAAATTTAGGTCGATTTCAGTGTCTCTTAATTTTGGTTTAAAACGAAGACCAAACGATCGAATGGCCTTCGGTTTTCGATCAAAAAGCGGTTCATAACTTGGATTAAAAACATTATCGAAAGTTGGGTTTGAAGGTTAGACTTCAATTTAATGGCGTATTGAAGGGCTAATTTGTCCCGTCTATGAGACAGTGATGGTTCATTAGCTTCAACATATAGACTTTCGGCTGGTGATGTACGAAAGGCACCTAAGGCGAGTCGTAATCCTTGATTATGTATAGGATCGAGCATCTGCAAGTACGACTTGTGTGTAGATCCATATACTATCGAGCCGTAGTCCAGCTTGGATCTGATAAGAGATCTGTAAAGTCGCAAGAGGACTTTACGATCCGCTCCCCAGTTAGTGTTTGCAACAACTTTAAGTAAATTAAGAGCTTTAAGGCACTTGGCCTTCAAGTATTTAAGGTGCGGTATAAACGTTAATTTACGGTCGAAAATAAGACCAAGGAATTTTGTCTCATCCACTACTGGTATTGGTGAGCCATCCAGTGTTAGATGAGGGTCTTCATGATGTTTACGTAGTTGACAAAAATGCATACAGTTAGTTTTAGATTTAGAAAATTTAAAACCATTTTCAACAGACCAGGTCTGAAGTTTATTGAGACATTGTTGAAGTTGTCTCTCAATAGTGTTCATGTTTTTTGCACGATAACATATAACAAAGTCGTCAACATATAGAGAGCAATCCACACCAGGATTGACGCATTTAACGATACTATTAATTTTTATATTAAAAAGGGTGACAGGGAGTATGCTGCCCTGTGGCACACCCTTCTCCTGTTCATGAATGTCAGAGAGGGTTGAACCCATTCGGACACGAATCTGTCTATCATCTAAGAATTTCTCTATAAAAATGGGTAATCGGCCTCTAAGACCAAGGTCGTGAAGATCATTCATAATACCGTTCTTCCATGCAGTATCATAAGCTTTCTCCAAGTCAAAAAATACAGCGACTAGAGGTTCTTTTTTTATGAAAGCTTCCCTAATAAACGATTCAAATCGTACGAGATTGTCTGTTGTGCCTCGTTGGCGCCGGAATCCACTTTGATACTTTGTTATCAGCTTGTTGGACTCCAGGTACCAAACGAGTCTCTCATTAATCATTCGTTCCATGGTTTTACATATACAACTCGTTAAAGCAATAGGGCGATAATTTATTGGTTCCGTATGATCCTTTCCAGGTTTGGGGACTGGAATAACGATTGCTTCCCGCCAAGAATCGGGGAAGTTTCCAGTCACCCAAACCTTTTTAAATATATCAAGAAGTGTATAGAGACAGGTTTCAGGTAAATGTTTTAATAATTGATAATGGATATCATCAGGACCAGCTGATGTATCATAAGCCTTTTTAAGGGATTTTCGAAGTTCTTTGAGAGTGAACAGTTTATTGTATTTCTCCAAATTTTTAGACTTGAAATTCAGCTTCTTCTGTTCTTTTAGTTTCTTATTTTTTAGAAAAGTTGGTTGACAATTTTCAGAAGAAGAGTTTTTAGAAAAAGTTTCTGCCAAAGTGTTCGTAATATCTTTGACAGAAGTAATATCCTCATTATCAGTTTTAAGATGAATTACACAACTAGAATTACCTTTACCGTTAATTTTCCGGACCATGTCCCACATCTTCTTAAGAGATGAACGAGAGTTCAGCCTAGAGACATAAGATCTCCAGGATTTCCTCTTGCTATCCTTAATAGTACGACGGGCTTTCGCACGAAAAACTCTAAAAGTATCTAAATTATTTTGAGTTGGCCGCAAGTTTAAAAGCATTTAATGCAGCTTTACGATCGCTGACTGCCTTTTTGCAGTCATCATCGTACCATGGTTTATGTGGACGTTTTGGATTTGCCGAGGTTTTTGGAATAGTTTGATCAGACTATATCATGAAGGGTTTTGGTAAAAAGAGCAGTTGCGTCTTCGACATCTCGAAAACGGAAGGCTTTAACTGTTCCTCACAAAGAGATTGAAACGTATCCAATCAGCTTTGCGAAGTTTCCATCGTTGCGTTTTTTCGAGAAGTGGAGGCCCGATATTTTCAAGAAATTAGGGGAAGTGGTCACTTCCACATAGGTCGTCACCAACACTCCACAAAAAATCCATCAAGAGCGTTGGATCGCATATTGTTAAATCAATGGAAGAATGAGAGCCTGTAGCTGGATGTAAATAAGTATGTGATTCTAAACTCATTAAAAAGACACGAACTATTTTGGCTAAGAAACCCACACTTTCTTGCAGGTGATCCATCACAAGTAAAAATTATAGCCTATTCGCTTTTGAGTGTCATTGATAAAGTGTTTTGAAAGACTACTTTCAAGCATATTTCAATTTCTTAAGAGATGTTAACTTTCTTTCTGCTTTTCAATCAGGATTTATGCCTGGCGATTCTACTATTAACCAACTCACATACTTGTACAACTCTTTTGTCAGGCAATTGACGCCGGAAAGGAAGTTCGGGTAGTATTCTTGATATAAGTAAAGCATTTGATCGTGTTTGGCACAAAGGTCTCTTGTTTAAACTCAGGACTGGCTGTATTTCTGGTCATATTATTCAACTTATTGCTGACTATCTTAGTAACAGACGACAACGTTTGGTTATCCTGGACACAAATCTAAATCGAACAAAATGAAAGCGGTGTACCACAGGGTTCTATTTTGGGCCCCCTTCTCTTCCTTGTATATATTAATGACATTGTTTCAAATATTAATTCAAACATTCGTTTATTTGCTGACGATACTAGTTTGTACCTTATTATTGACAAGGATAGTGACGTCATAAATACTGCGAATATAATTAATCAGGACATCCAAAAAATAGTTGAATGGGCGGAGAAATGGCTAGTTACTTTCAACCCTTCTAAAACTAAATCCATGTTAATATCTCGCAAAAGAAACCCACCTTATCACCCACCCCTTGTAATGTCAAATGAACAAATATCTGAAGTATTCTCCCACAAACACCTTGGTATCAATCTCTCGAATGATTGTTCCTGGCATTCACACATCGAATATGTAAAAGATAAGGCATGGAAACGTATTAATATCATGCGTAAACTCAAATTTCAGCTTGATCGGAAATCTTTAGAAGTTATTTACACTTCTTTCATCAGACCTCTATTAGAATATGGTGACGTCATCTGGGACAATTGTACCAATTATGAAAAACAAGACCTTGATAAAATCCAGAACGAAGCTGCACGTATAGTCATAGGGGCAACAAAATTGGTATCTATCCACGACCTTTACAAAGACATTGGTTGGGAAACACTTGAGACTCGAAGAAGTAAACACAAACTTATACATTTATATAAAATGGTCAATAGTGCAACTCCTCCTTATCTTACATCACTAGTACCCCCTATGGTCAGTGCAGCATCAAATTATAGGTTAAGAAATTCAGATGACTTCCAAGTACCATTCTCTCGTACACATTTATATTCAACTTCTTTCCTACCTTCTGCTATTCGAGAATGGAACAATCTCCCTGTTGACGTACGTAACTCCGGCTCTATTATTACCTTTAAGCAACACCTCAATCGTGACAAAATTCAAATTCCTAAATATTATTGCACGGGAAATAGAAGAGCACAGATACTCCATGCACGCTTACGAACAAATTGTAGTTCTTTGAACGAACACTTATTCAATAAAAGCATCGTCGAATCTCCCCTTTGTAGATGTGGAGGGGTTGAGAGTACTAACCATTTTTTCTTGGAATGCCCATTATACGATAATTCACGTGTGACCCTATTACAGGAACTGAATCTACTGTGCCCTGTTACCTTAAATAATGTATTATTTGGCGACTTAAGTCTTTCATACGATGTGAATTCAAATATATTTAAATCGGTCCAGAAATACATATTGACTAGTAAACGGTTTTAGGGGAGATGCAGGCAAGACGAACTTGTTTCATTGGTGTGCTCCAAAATGCCTAAACCCTAGCGACTATGTCTTCTGTGCGAATCCCTTCCTTTATTTTTATTTTTTTTATTTATTTTTTTATAGGTTTTTCCTTGCTACCTTATTCCACTTTTCTTAATTAATACCCATATTATTTTCGTTATTTTCGTTTCTGCATTCTCTAATGTAAATCGATTATTTTCTTATTCCTTAAATTGTTGCTACATTTTTTTCTCCTTTTAGTATTATCATTATTTCTATCGATTGATACAAGCATATTTATATTTCAAATTTACCGCTATCTTATCCTTACCATATTCAACCAGTGGATAAGAACTCTATAAGATTTTATCTTTCGTTCTGATCCTTTTGTTTTTGTGTACACATTTTGTGTATTGTTGTAACTATTTGGAAATAAAATATGTTTAAACCAACTTTCTTGCCTTTATCGTTTATATCCTTTCAACCCCAAATGTAGTTATGTGCATTAAAATCACCCAAGAGTATAAAAGGTAGTGGTAATTGTGCAACTAGGTGATTTAGATCTTTAAGGTCTAGTGAAGAACTGGGCGGTAAATATAAGGAGCATATTGTTATAACTCGGTGCATCGTAACACTGACCGCAACAGCTTGCAAACCAGTTTTCAACGCAATAGTTCTGTGAGGAATGTTTCGATTCACAAGAATCGAAACTCCTCCAGAAGCTTTATCACCTGTATCACAAATATAGTTATACAATGAATAGTTTTTAAAAGATATCTTATCAGTAGTCTTCAAGAAAGTTTCCTAAAGACAAAATGCAACAGGGTTGTGTTTATTTAAGAGTAAGCTGATTTCATCGTAATTAGGTTTTAAACCTCGGCAGTTCCATTGAATGATCTTATTTGATTTCGATGTCACTAAGGCGGAAGTACGGGTTTACGGCCGTTGGGTTAGGCAGACCTTGGAGATTTTGGAGACTTCAGGAGTTCCAGACGTGCTGGATCATCAACCTCCATCTCCAAGTCCCCAAATCTGTTGTGCAGTTCAATCGGATCATCAGATCCTTTTGACTGCTTCCCTAACCCGGGAGTTTTCTTTTTTCTTGCTGTCACGTCCGTGGCAGCAGTTCTGATTGGTGACGAACTCTTGGAAGCCACAAGAGGTTTGGGAGCTACAATAGGCTTATTTAAGGGGACCGCAGTTTGCGAGGCTGAAGATGTTTTAGAGGATTCCTTAACAGAGATGGGAATAGTAGTAAACTCGTTGGAGTCTATTGGCCAGGTTATCGCTGTCTGCACCGCGATAGACTTGGTAGCTGGTTTCTCAACCCTACTCGCATCGGCATATGATTTGCCAGATGGAGTGGGTGGAGTAAGACTCTCAACAAGTTTTCTAGCTTCAGGAAAAGAAATGTTCTTCTCAATCTTAACTTTCTTTATTTCCCTCTCGTGCTTCCACTTCGGACAATCCTTAGAGAAAGCTCCGTGGGTCCCCTTGCAGTTAACGCAAGCGGTGGAATTTTTGCAATTGGCGAAGTCGCTATGACCCTCCTGGCCGCAAAGGTCACAGACAGGAGCAGCTCGCTTGCATCTTTCTCTATGGTGACCAAAGAGTTGACAGTTAAATCATCGAAGAGGGTTTGGAATGAAGGGGTCAACTGGTAGAATAATATATCCAGTTTTGATGGTCTTTGGCAGATTTGGTGTGCTGAAAGTAAGCACAAAAGTATTTGTAGGAGTGAGTTTGCCACTCCGCCTCGTACTAATGCGCGTTATCTCAGTCACACCTTGAGATTTCAGGTTTTGAGTCATTTCTTCAAGAGTGCAGTGCTCCAGTTCCCTGGAGCGTACTACACCCTTCGAAGAATTGAGAGAAATGTGAGGGATAATCTCAACACGGATGTTTACAAATGTCTGAATTTTAAGTAGGTTGCAGAGTGTGATTTTTTGGCACACTCAACAAGAAGTTTTCCATTCTGAGTTTTTTGACACTCCTTGGCTCACCGGCGATGCCAAGTAAAGCCTTGGAGATGACAAAAGGAGACAGACAAGTGATAGATGTGTCATCATCGAGAGCGATAATATTTAGAAAACGAGGCCAATTTAAATGAGAAATATCCTCATCAGATTCTGATTCGGAATCTTCTCGAGATCGTTTAGGGGCATGAGTAGTTTTGTGTGCGTGTTTTGGTGCCATAATGGGGAATTGATATTCATTCTCCACGCTTCTCACCCACCTCGGAGTCCAACAAGGGGACATTTGCTGTGGATATCCGACAGACAAATGCCAAGAATACGTGAAGAGTATACTCATATAAAACTAACGCATCAGAACCCCCATACCACCCAGCAGACATAACCCCTTAACTAAAAAGTCGAAGAGCCGCACTTATGTTCCGCTTAAAAGTGGCATGAGTATAGCCATATAGCGTTCAGAAATACATGATTAGCCCTAGCGCCACCGCCATAAAGGAACCTTTCTACATTATGTGTAAAGAGGACAAAATAAAAGGGGAGCAAGATATTAAACGAGAGGGATTGAGAAAGATTTGAATTAAACAAGAAGCTAGGATCCCGTATAGCTGGCGTGACAAACCGATTGATCAGATCGGGCTAATCTGACCGCCCGTCTAGTTGAAGTCCGGACCAAAGTGGTGTGTTGTAACGTGGAGATAGCTACCTGATCTCCAAGACACTCAACCACCAGGATTCCCTTCTTCAACGACACGGGTCGCCACCTACGGTCAACAGGTGGGTTACATTTCGGTGGGGGGGGGGGGGGGGGGGCGGGGGGAAGGTGTCCTACCCCTCTGCTAAGTAACGAGCAGTCAAACCGGAATATAAGAACATCTATTAAAATGCATATATCGCTGAATTGATATACATTTTATACATTATAAAACGTTTTTAAAAACGAACCAAAAATGACAGAGAAATGCTATAGCAATCATAATTGGGATTATTACTGAAAACGTACATAACTGTATACAGCTAGGCACAAAAATGGTCGAATGTAGACAGAGTGGACAAAGGCATCAAACCTTCTCTGACTGACTGTTGAACTGGGTTCGAGTTGAACCCCGAACTGGGTTCGAATGCCGATCCCCGAACTGACGTTGAACGTTGAATACCCAATTGGGTTAGAATGTCAAACCCCGAACTGGGTTCGAATGTTGAATACCGAACTGAGTTTCGAATGTCGAACCTTGAACTGACTTTGAATGTTAAATATCGAACTGGGTTCGAATGTGGAACCCCGAATTGGGTTCGAATGTTGAATACCAAACTGGGTTTGAATGTAGAACTCCGAACTGACTTTGAATGTTTAACCCCGAACTGGTTTCGATATTGAATACCGAATTGGTCTTGAATGTCGAACCCCGAACCCCGAGCCAACTTCACACACATGATTAAAACGTCTACAACATCACAGTTGTGTCCTTTCTCTAACTAACTGCAATTTCTTTTTTACAAACATCTTGGGATTTCCTTGGAACATATATAGAATTAAGTGTGCAGAATATACAATATACAGCGGAAATTCCCGTGTTGCGTTTCTTTTGCCTTTCAGTATATATTTAATGTAGGCTCATAACCCGATATATGTTGGCTGAACACAATAACCCAACTGCATCCGGGAATACTTTCTAAAAGATGGCGATTATGATTATTGTTTTGCTTCAGCATATGAACATAAGTATGCGATTCTATTATATTCTGTTCACAGCAGAGTAACGCAACAGACAGTAACATAGCAGAGTAACGCAACAGACAGTAACATAATCTATTTTAGATAGCCTGGTATTGATTCAAGCGCTGTTGAACGTTACACTTTTGAGCAGAGTACTTTTCCGGAAATAAAAACAAGTCAAACATAGGCTGGGATTCGTAAGTGCAAGTCAGAAAAGGCCGAACCCGTAAGAAACATTGCTTTCGTGAAAAGGCCGAACCCGTAAGAAACATTGCTTTCGTGAAAAGGCCGAACCCGTAAGAAAGGCCGAACCCGTAAGAAACATTGCTTTCGTGAAAAGGCCGAATCCCGTAAGAAACATTGCTTTCGTGAAAACTTTAAAGGCCGAACCCCGTAAGAACATTGCTTTCGTGAAAAGGCCGAACCCGTAAGAAACATTGCTTTCGTGAAAAGGCCGAACCCGTAAGAAAGGCCGAACCCGTAAGAAACATTGCTTCGTGAAAAGGCCGAATCCGTAAGAAACATTGCTTTCGTGAAAACTTTAAAGGCCGAACCCGTAAGAAACATTGCTTTCGTGAAAAGGCCGAACCCGTAAGAAAGGCCGAACCCGTAAGAAACATTGCTTTCGTGAAAAGGCCGAATCCGTAAGAAACATTGCTTTCGTGAAAACTTAAAGGCCGAACCCGTAAGAAACATTGCTTTCGTGAAAAGGCCGAACCCGTAAGAAACATTGCTTTCGTGAAAAGGCCGAACCCGTAAGAAACATTGCTTTCGTGAAAAGGCCGAACCCGTAAGAAACATTGCTTTCGTGATTGTATATAGACACTACTAAGTTAAACACGTCGATAGCTTTATGTTGTGAAACGTTAATATAATTTTAAACAATCTTTGCAAAGCCCATTTGCCAGTATTCTATTCTGCATTGTATCATACAAAACAGAGTCTGACAGATTCAACGATTTTATGTGGTCTTTATGGAAGCATTATGACTTCAAACACAAATTATGGCGATGGGTCATTGGGTGTTAACGTAAACAATTATCTTTCTGACAATGTTCCATAATGGTGAAAACTCGGCCAATTCCGACAGTCGTTCTTCGTGTGAGCCGGAAGACAACGGCACAAAAAAAATGCACTGTGCTATATAAACAATAGAGCCGTTTAGCCACACGTGTTGATGTATAATTTGCGTTGCATATTTGGTACAATTTGGGACAATTCAGATGAAAAATTTACCTCACTGCTTCCATGTAAATAAACTATAAATGTAGCAAATCGGCTAGAAGACATTGCAAAACTGTGAATGCTAATACGTTTTGGCGGGAATCTAAGGCGCGAAATGCTATGATGGCGTAACCAACCTGGAAACATTCGAGTTACATTTCTAGTTATGCCTCGAAGACGTGAACGAGATTTTTCGAATGACAATGTTCTTTAGTTACCAATAAATGATATTTAAATAATCTAGATAGCTACGTGCATACTTCTCAAAATATAAGTTGAAAGTATTTTCTTGCGACTTAAGAGGAGATTAAATCAGCCAGATTGACCTTAATAGCACGACACGCTAACCGACTGACCTGGAATTACTTTTTGACAATCTTCCAGATGCGTTGTGTAAATATTCTGCATTTGAGAGAGAGAGAGAGAGAGAGAGAGAGAGAGAGAGAGAGAGAGCTATGAAGAAAATGGACGCATCACTGGGTTGCACTTTTATGTCTGCCGGGTATATAGAATTTGGAAAGTTACGAACACGTCAGCCGTGTATATAGTGTTTTTAGAGTATTTTTAGAGTAACGTACGTAATACGTAGTGACTTTCGTCACGCGCACCTGTTATTCCACAGCAAACATCAGCTAATAAAAATGTTTTTTCTCTGTAAAATCTAAATTATATGTTACTTAAAACTATTGCAGAGAATACTGATCAGCCTCAATCACTAGTCCATCAAATAGAAACACCAGGAGCACAGGTTACTGATATGGCTGCTTCCATGCAATGAACAACAAAAACATAGACCAATAGTGTTACACGTTTCAGTCACGTGTTCAATATGGCTGCTACTCATTGGCAGAGATGGTTTAGGTCGCTTCATTGTTGCAGATGTCATAAGACCTCTTTGGATACGAATACGAATGTACTGAAATGCAACGAATATAATTACATAATATGAATAAGGCACTGCCTCATGGCGAGCGTCGGTTTAAGTAAATAAAATGGTTACATTGTGTAATATTACTCATACTGTAATATACCTTATAACATAGGGATTTTCTAAACCCAACTCCGTTGCTCCGTTCGGAGGGACACACAAAAAACGCAACCCACTACTATTCACATACAAACTTTGCGATCATCACATAAAACAAAACTAATTCAACAAATTATTTAAGCATAACTATTCGAAATCGCAATGGGGATATACTGAGTACACATTCCAAAAGTCGTAACTTCGATTTTCCCGCCATTGCCATATGCGTTGTGTCCCTGAGCAAGACACTTTATCTGCATTGCTTAGTACTGGTTCTACCCAGGAAGACATCGAGAGTGATTCAAATAAGTTCATAGAGCTTTCGTTACAATCGATGTAAAATAAATAAGTTTAAACTAAATCAAACCAAGCACTGCAGTGTGATTTCCATTGTAATGTTGGCAGGGCTTTTCCCCACTAAAAATTGTGAAGACTCCCGACCCTAGCCTGGTCATTTTGGTGGAGAAAAGAAAGCACGAAAACTGCCTAATTTGTGAAAAAAGGATTAAATACATGCATTGTTTTTGTGGGAGCAGGATAATATGAAACTTTTAGATAAACTTTCTTCTATGAACATATGGATCCAGAACAAAACAATATTGAACAAGTTAAGTGGTGGAAATATTTTCCAAAATAAATAAAATAATAATAATAAATAAAAGATATAAATTAATAATAATAAAATAATTATTTTTGAAGCAAATCGGCCACAGTTGTGAAAAAAATGACTTGAATTGTGAGTTAGTGTCAGGCGAACTTGAATAAGCATGATCAGTATAATTATGTATGCATACTCTTTTTATTATGAGACTTCTCAGGATGATCCAATCTATTCCTATTTCCTAAATGTAAATGCCTTCAGTTAGCAGCAATGATCAGGTAGGAAGGAATAGAAATGAATTGTTCCATGTGATACTGAACGTTGCGTTGTAAACCTTCTCGCCTCTCACCGCTGCAGGTTCGAATCCCACTGGGAGCTCGACTTGTGAGAATGTGTCGATCCTTACGGATGGCGAGAGGTGTATAGTACTGGTTCTGTAGTACTGGTTCTACCCAGGACTAGTGGGTGGTCTGCCTCCACCACCCAAAAATCCACCGTCATATATAACCTTACATGTGTTGAAAATGACGTAAAACACCATACAAACAAACAAACAAATCATTGCTGATGTGTCATTTGAAATAATTAGTTCGTTTAATACCTTGTTCCCAAGTCACCACTCTCTACATCCCCTCTTGAAATTAAAATTGCGTCGAACGTCACTGACTGACGTAATCAGCATTGAAATTTGTCATAATGGTGACGTACTGTTACGTCCACAGTACAGTATGTGCTTGACTTTGTCTACAAAGAACAAAAAAGGTTTACGTTTGTGCTTTTAAGTAAAAGAAAGGATATTTCACTTACCGCCTTTGGTTTCGCAAAAACAATTTAAGGATAAAAAGGTAGGCGAATAATTATTATTGCATATAACTATTGTTTCAGGTGAATTTTATTAATAATAAGTGTAATTGAGACTTAAATGGCGCAGTAGGTTGTTAAATACAATTTGAACAAAAAACAATGACACAGTTCACACAATCTCAGACAATTATTACTATTAGGTAGGATGGTCAGCTCTTAGCCAGCTTTCTTAGACCTTTTGTCATATTGTATTTTCAATGAAATTGGACTGCTTTCAAGTGAAAATCACCGCATGTAGATCTAATATAAAAAGTAGATCTAGTAAAACTAACTTACATATTGACGCAGTCACTTTTATTTAAACATAATTAAGCATTAAATCGTTGATTTTGTTGTTGCTGAACAGTGGCAAGCGTCGTTTTAAGTTAATAGACTAGAGCGATTAAATAATGTGTGCAATACTCATACTGTTATGCCTTACAGTGTACATCGGTGGAGTTTTCTAAACTCAATGCAAAATCAAAACATCTGCTCGAGTGCTTCTACATCAAATTTGATTCATATTTTGGATTGTTTTACATTTGTTGGTGTTTCTAAATGAATCATGTTAACTTATACTTTTACTGCAATCAAAGACTGGTTATAGTTTTGCCCTTCACAAAGGTAGTACCTAGTACTGTGAGTGTAATGCCTGTGATGGTCCTTGATTGGAAAATAAAAGTTATTCTATTCTATTCTATTTTAAGCCAGAGAACCAGGCTATTATATTCTATCTTTATTTTTTTAAATAATAAATATTGACGCATTCACTTTTATTTAAACGTAATCAAGCATTAAATGGTGGATTTTGTTGTTTTTGAACAAATGAGATTGTAAAAATAAATAAAATAAATATGTTGAATTGAATGGACTGAGCCTGCGAAAACACTGAATAGAATAGAAGAGAAGAGAATCGAAAACAATCATAATTTACATGTAAGTTATATTCAATGCAAAAGATTCACCTGCACTGTGAATCGTATTGGGATTCACTATAGGTGTAACACGCCCATTGATTGTTGCATTGAGTCGTGTGTGAATTAAAATTTAAATGCAATGTTGTCATTCATATCTAGGCCCAAATTAAAAATGAATAACTTACATTCTCATCACAAATGACACATATGCTGCCAAAAAATCCACAAAAAAATGGGGGTCATGTATCTTCTAAGAAAGAACTTGTCTCATGAATGAATGCTCCCTTTAAACACATAAACACTGAGATGCCATAATATTGTATTCATACACTCATTTCCATATAAGCAAAATAAATTAAAACTCACAATTTTAACATGGCAATGCTTGAAAAATGTAACAAATAGATCAACAATGTGATATAAACCAAAAAAAGCACTTTAAATTAGTGAAAATGCCTTTTTTTACAAAAAGAAATGAGAATTATTTATTGACGCCATTATGCGACCGACACTTCCTGTGTTGCAATGGGTGTGCTACACCTAAATATTATATGACGTCATCTTCTTGCGTACACCGAGTTAACTCCCTTGATCTCCAACTCTTCAACAGTAAACTGAAAACTAGCGGTAAAATGATAAATTCGTTAAAATGTTAACATAACCTGACGTTTAACTAGATAGGTAACTAACTTCAGATAGTTTAAATGATAGACATATGAACATTGTTCAAATAGAAATCGACTGTAATGTCTGTTGAAAAACCATACAGCTCAATCGAGGGATTTACAATCCGCTCGATTGACTCCAATTGTGTTCGAGGATGGGTGAGCAGCGAACAGACGTTAGAGAAAGTAATTGAATGTCACGCCAGACATCAATTTTGCGAATTCGTTTTCGGGTAAGTGGACTCACCTATCTCTATATGTTAAGAAACAACCATACTATTTCCAAATTGAGTTTTTTGTAAGTGGCAATATGCAAACATATTATGCAGATCCTTATCTTCTACAAAGGTGTCGTGTAGATAGGGGAAGGAACTTGGCTGGTGTGGTGTGGGAAGGGGGTGGCCAACCACTTCAAAACATGTCACCTACCATAATTATATAGGCCAGCCACTTCAAAACATGTCACCTACCATAAGTATATAAACCAGCCACTTCAAAATAGGCCACCCATCATAAGTATTTAGACAGGCCACTTCAAAATATGTCACCCATAATTTTTATATAGACTAGCAACTTCAAAACAGGTCAGCTACCATAATTATATAGACCAGCCACTTCAAAACATGTCACCCATCATAACTATATAGACCAGCCACTTCAAAACAGGCCACCCATAATATGTATATAGACCAGTCACTTCAAAACATGTCTCCCATCATAAGTATATGCACCAGCCACATCAAAACATGTCACCCATCATATGTATATAGACCAGCCACTTCAAAACAGGTCAGCTACCATAATTATATAGACCAGCCACTACAAAACAGGCAACCCATAATATGTATATAGACAATCCACTTCAAAAGATGTCACCCATCATAAGTATATACACCAGCCACTTCAAAACATGTCACCCATCATAAGTATATGTACCATCCATTTCAAAACATGTCACTCATCATATGTATATAGACCAGCTACTTCAAAACAGGTCAGCTACCATAATTATATAGGCCAGCCACTTCAAAACAGGTAACCATAAAATGTATATAGACCAGCCACTTCAAAACAGGTCAGCTACCACAATTATATAGGCCAGCCACTTCAAAACAGGTCACCCATCATATGTATATAGACCAGCAACTTCAAAACAGGTCAACTATCATAATTATATAGACCAGCCACTTCAAAACATGTCACCCATCATATGTATATAGACCAGCCACTTCAGAACATGTGACCTACCATAACTATTTAGGCCAGCCACTTCAAAACAGATCACCCATCATATGTATATAGTTCAGCCACTTCAAAACATGTCACCTACCATAATTATATAGGCCAGCCACTTCAATACATGTCACCCATCATTTGTATATAGAACAGCCACTTCAAAACATGTCACCTACCGTAAGTATATAGACCAGTCACTTCAAAACAGGACACCCATCATAAGTATATAGACCAGCCACTTCAAAACAGGTCAGCTACTATAATTATATAGACCAGCCACTTCAAAATATGTCACCCATCATAAGTATATAGACCAGCCACAACAAAAAGGGTCAACTTCCATAATTATATAGACCAGCCACTTCAAAACAGGCCACCCATAATATGTATATAGACCAGCCACTTCAAAACATGTCACCCATCATAAGTATATAAACCAGCCACTTCAAAACATGTCACCCATCATAAGTATATGGACAAGCCACATCAAAACAGGTCAGCTACCATAATTACATAGACCAGCCACTTCAAAACAGGTAACCCATAATATGTATATAGACCAGCCACTTCAAAACATGTCACCCATCATATGTATATAGACCAGCGACTTCAAAATCGGTCAACTATCATAATTATATAGACCATCCACTTCAGAACATGACACCCATCATTTGTATATAGACCAACCACTTCAAAACATGTCACCCATCATTTGTATATAGACCAACCACTTCAAAACAGGTCACCTACCTTATGTATATAGGCCATCCGCTTCAAAACAGGTCACCCATCATATGTATATAGACCAGCCACTTCAAAACAAGTCACCCATCATTTGTATATAAACCAGCCACTTTAAAACATGTAAACCTACCATAATTATATAGACCAGCCGCTTCAAAACATGTCACTCCTCATTTGTATATAGAACAGCCACATTAAAACATGTCACCTACTATAAGTATATAGACAAAACACTTCAAAACAGGACACCAATCATAAGTATATAGACCAGACACTTCAAAACATGTCACCCATCATTTTTATATAGACCAGCCACTTCAAAACATGTCACACATCATAAGTATATAAACCAGCCACTTCAAAACATGTCACTCATCATAAGTATATGGACCAGCCACATCAAAACAGGTCAGCTACCATAATTATATAGACCAGCCACTTCAAAACAGGTCACCCATAATATGTATATAGACCAGCCACTTCAAAACATGTACCTCATCATATGTATATAGACCAGCGACTTCAAAACCGGTCAACTATCATAATTATATAGACCATCCACTTCAGAACATGACACCCATCATTTGTATATAGACTAACCACTACAAAACATGTCACCCATCATTTGTATATAGACCAACCACATCAAAACAGGTCACCTACCCTATGTATATAGGCCATCCGCTTCAAAACAGGTCACCCATTATATGTATATAGACCAGCCACTTCAAAACATGTCACCCATAATTTGTATATAAACCAGCCACTTTAAAACATGTCACCCATCCTATATATACTTGTAAACCTACCATAATTATATACAGATCAGTCACTTCAAAACATGTCACCTATCATATGTATATAGACCAGCCAATTCAAAACATGTCACCCATCCTATATATATAGGCCATCCACTTCAAAACAGGCCAATCATCATATGTATACAGACCAGCCACTTCAAAACAGGACAGCTACCATAATTATATAGACCAGCCACTTCAAAACAGGTCAGCTACCATAATTATATAGACCAGCCATTTCAAAACATGTCACCCATCATAAGTATATAGACCAGCCAATTCGAAACAGGCCACCAATCATATGTATATAGACCAGCCACTTCAAAACAGGTCACCCATCATATGTATATAGACCAGCCACTTCAAAACAGGTCAGCTACCATAATTATATAGAGAAGCCACTTCAAAACATGTCACCCATGATATGTATATAGACCAGCCACTTCAAAACATGTCACCCATCATAAGTATACAGACCAGCCACTTCAAAACATGTCAAGCATCATTTGTATATAGACCAGCCACTTGAAAACATGTCACCCATCATATGTATATAGACCAGCCACTTCAAAACAGGTCAGCTACCATAATTATATAGACCAGCCACTTCAAAACAAGTCACCCATCATATGTATAAAGACCAGCCACTTCAAAACATATCACACATCATAGGTATTTACATCACCCACTTCAAAACATGTCACCCATCATTTGAATATAGACCAGTCACTTCAAAACATGTCAAATACCATAATTATATAGGCCAGCCATTTCAAAACATGTCACCTACCATAATTATATAGGCCAGCCACTTCAAAACATGTCACCCACCATAAGTATATAAACCAGACACTTCAAAACAGGCCACCCATCATATGTATACATACCAGCCACTTCAAAATATGTCACCCATCATTTTATATAGACCAGCAACTTCAAAACAGGTCAGCTACCATAGGTATATAGACCAGCCACTTCAAAACATGTCACCCATCATAAGTATATAGACCAGCCACTTCAAAAGATGCCACCCATAATATGTATATAGACCAGCCACTTCAAAACATGTCACCCATCATAAGTATATGGACCAGCCACATCAAAACATGTCACCCATCATATGTATATTGACCAGTCACTTCAAAAGAGGCCACCCATCATAAGTATATAGACCAGCTACATCAAAATATGTCACCCATCATAAGTATATGGACCAGCCACATCAAAACATGTCACCCATCATATGTATATGGACCAGCCACTTCAAAACAGGTCACCCATAAAATGTATATAGACCAGACACTTCAAAACATGTCACCCATCTTATGTATATAGACCAGCAACTTCAAAAAGGACACCTACCATAACTATATAGCCCAGCCACTTCAAAACAGGTCACCGATCATAAGTATATAGACCAGCCACTACAAAACTGGCCATCCATAATATTTATATAGACCAGCCACTTCAAAAGATGTCACCCATCATAAGTATATAGACTAGCCACTTCAAAACATGTCACCTATCATAAGTATATATACCAGCTATTTCAAAACATGTCACCCATAATAAGTATATGTACCAGCCACTTCAAAGGCCAGCCACTTCAAAACAGGTCACTCATAAAATGTATATAGACCAGCCACTTTAAAACATGTCACCCATCATATATATAGAGACCAGCTACTTCAAAACTGGTCACCTACCATACTTATATAGACCAGCCACTTCAAAACATGTCACCCATCATTTGTATATAGACCAACCACTTTAAAACAGGTCACCTACCATAACTATATAGGCCATCCACTTCAAAACAGGTCACCCATCATATGTATATAGTTCAGCCACTTCAAAACATGTCACCTACCATAATTATAAAAGCCAGCCACTTCAAAACATGTCACCCATCATTTGTATATAGAACAGCCACTTTAAAACATGTCACCTACCATAAGTATATAGACCAGTCACTTCAAAACAGGCCACCCATCATAAGTATATTGACCAGCCACTTCAAAACATGTCACCCATCATTTTATATAGACCAGCCACTTCAAAACATGTCACCCACCATAAGTATTTGTGATACTGCAAAGAAAATTCTCAGGATTTCATTAGTCAATGCGCCGTAGACATGAGACCATGTCTACGTCTCGAGATGTAAACATAGGACGAACCCCATTACTCAAATACACAAAAACAAAATGGCGACGATAACGTTGCCGATTCGTTTTGGAAACTGTCGAAGTTTCCTTCCTATCGCTTTTCTGCGCTTTCCACTATGTGTAAAAGTCTGAAATAATCGTAAGTGTATTTTTTTTGGCAATTTTACAGATAATAAAACATTAACATAGTGACAAAATACGTTTATTTTATTAAAAAATCCGCTAAATTTAACGACGTTAGAGCGATGACGTCACGAAAGTAAACAACGTCTAGTTTGAGGCATGTTACGGAACAATTGGCGCAATAAAAATGAAATCGTGTGTTTGGCTTTTTTTTCTTAAATAAATGGTTACAACTTTGAAGTATGACAAATTCGTTATTAGGATTCTTGACAGGGAACATGGGCTCACATTCCCTGCCTGGAAATATATATTCCCCCTCGCCTAACGGCTCGGGTGAATATAATTTCCAGGCAGGGAATGTGAGCCCCTGTCCCCTGTCAAGAATCCTAATAACTAATAATAGCCCAGCCACTTCAAAACAGGCCACCCATCATATGTATATAGACCAGTCACTTCAAACCATGTCACCCATCATAAGTAGATAAACCAACCACTTCAAAACATGTCACCCATCATTTGTGTGTAGACCAGCCACTTGAAAACATGTCATCCATCATTTGTATATAGACCAGCCACTTCAAAACATGTCACCCATCATAAGTATATAGACCAGACTCTTCAAAACATGTCACCCACCTGGTCCCACCATATGTTTATAGACCAGCCACTTCAAAACATGTCACCCATCATATGTATATAGGCCAGCCACTTCAAAACAGGCCAACATGTTTTGAAATGGCTGGTCTATAAACATATGATGGGTGACCTGTTTTGAAGTGGCTGGCCTATATACTTATGGTAGGTGACCGGTTTTGAAGTGATTGGTCTATATTCAAATGATGGGTGACATATTTTGAAGTGGCTGATCTATATACAAATGATGGGTGACATGTTTTGAAGTGGCTGGTCTATAAACATATGATGGGTGACATGTTTTGAAGTGACTGGTCTATATAACTATGTTAGCTGACCTGTTTTGAAGTGACTGGTCTGTATACATATGATAGTTGGCCTGTTTTGAAGTGGCTGGTCTATATACAAATGATCGGTGACATGTTTTGAAGTGACTGGTCTATATACATATGATGGGTGACATGTTTTGAAGTGGCTGGTCTATATACATATTATAGGCGACATGTTTTGAAGTGGCTGGTCTATATACACACTTATGATGGGTGACATGTTTTGAAGTGACTGGTCTATATACATATGATAGATGACCTGTTTTGAAGTGGCTGCAATTTTTATATAAGTATGGTAGGTGACCCGTTTTGTAGTGGTTGGTCTATATACAAATGATGCGTGATATGTTTTGAAGTGGCTGATCTATATACAAATGATAGGTGACATGTATTGAAGTGGCTGGTCTATATACAAATGATGGGTGACATGTTTTGAAGTGGCTAGTCTGTAAACATATGATAGGTGGCCTGTTTTGAAGTGGCTGGTCTATATGCTCATGGTAGGTGACCTGTTTTGAAGTGGTTAGTCTATATACAAATGATGGTTGACATGTTTTGAAGTGGCTGGTCTATATACAAATGATGGGTGACATGTTTTGAAGTAGCTGGTCTATATACAAATTATGAGTGACATGTTTTGATGTGGTTGGTCTATATACAAATGATTGGTGACATGTTTTGAAGTGGTTGGTCTATATACAAATGATTGGTGACATGTTTTGAAGTTGCTGGTCTATATAATTATGGTAGGTGAACTGTTTTGAAGTGGTTGGTCTATATACAAATGATGGGTGACAAGTTTAAAGTGGCTGGTCCATATACAAATCATGGGTCACATGTTTTGAAGTGGCTGGTCTATATGATTATGGTAGGTGACCTGTTTTGAAGTGGTTGGTCTATATACAAATGATGGGTGACAAGTTTAAAGTGGCTGGTCCATATACAAATCATGGGTCACATGTTTTGAAGTGGCTGGTCTATATACATATGATTGGTGACATGTTTTGAAGTGGCTGGTCTATATAATTATGATAGGTGACATGTTTTGAAGTGGCTGGTCTATATACATATGATGGGTGACATTTTTTGAAGTGGCTGGTCTATAAACTTATGATGGGTGACATGTTTTGAAGTGGCTGGTCTGTATACATATGATGGGGGGCCTGTTTTGAAGTGGCTGGTCTATATACTTATGGTAGGTAACCTGTTTTGAAGTGGTTGGTCTATATACAAATGATGGGTGACATGTTTTGAAGTTGCTGGTCTATATACAAATGATGGGTGACATGTTTTGAAGTAGCTGGTCTATATACAAATTATGGGTGACAAGTTTTGATGTGGCTGGTCTGTATACATATGATGGGTTACATGTTTTGAAGTGGCTGGTCTATATACTTATGGTAGGTGCCATGTTTTGAAGTGCTTGGTCTATATACAAATGATGGGTGGCATGTTTTGAAGTGGCTGGTCTATATACATAGGGTAGGTGACCTGTTTTGAAGTGGTTGGTCTATATACAAATGATGGGTGACATGTTTTGAAGTGGCTGGTCCATATACAAATGATGGGTCACATGTTTTGAAGTGGCTCGTCTATATACATATGATGGGTGACATGTTTTGAAGTGGCTGGTCTATATAATTATGATAGGTGACATGTTGTGAAGTGACTGGTCTATATACATATGATGGGTGACATTTTGTGAAGTGGCTGGTGTATATACTCATGGTAGGTAGCCTGTTTTGAAGTGGTTGGTCTATATAAATGATGGGTGACATGTTTTGAAGTGGCTGGTCTATATACAAATGATGGGTGACATGTTTTGAAGTGGCTGGTCTATATACATAGGATGGGTGATATGTTTTGAAGTGGCTGGTCTATATAATTATGGTAGCTGACTTGTTTTGAAGTGTCTGGTCTGTATATATATGATGGGTGGCCTGTTTTGAAGTGGCTGGCCTATATACATATGATGGATGACATGTTTTGAAGTGGCTGGTCTATATACATATGATGGGTGACATGTTTTGAAGTGGCTTGTCTGTATGCATATGATGGGTGACATGTTTTGAAGTGGCTGGTCTATATACAAATGATGGTTGACATGTTTTAAAGTGGCTGGTCTATATAACTATGTTATCTGACCTGTTTTGAAGTGACTGGTCTGTATACATATGATAGTTGGCCTGTTTTGAAGTGGCTGGTCTATATACAAATGATCGGTGACATGTTTTGAAGTGACTGGTCTATATACATATGATGGGTGACATGTTTTGAAGTGGCTGGTCTATATACACAATTATGATGGGTGACATGTTTTGAAGTGGCTGGTCTATATACACAATTATGATGGGTGACATGTTTTGAAGTGACTGGTCTATATACATATGATAGATGACCTGTTTTGAAGTGGCTGCAATTTTTATATAAGTATGGTAGGTGACCCGTTTTGTAGTGGTTGGTCTATATACAAATGATGCGTGATATGTTTTGAAGTGGCTGATCTATATACAAATGATAGGTGACATGTATTGAAGTGGCTGGTCTATATACAAATGATGGGTGACATGTTTTGAAGTGGCTAGTCTGTAAACATATGATAGGTGGCCTGTTTTGAAGTGGCTGGTCTATATGCTCATGGTAGGTGACCTGTTTTGAAGTGGTTAGTCTATATACAAATGATGGTTGACATGTTTTGAAGTGGCTGGTCTATATACAAATGATGGGTGACATGTTTTGAAGTAGCTGGTCTATATACAAATTATGAGTGACATGTTTTGATGTGGTTGGTCTATATACAAATGATTGGTGACATGTTTTGAAGTGGTTGGTCTATATACAAATGATTGGTGACATGTTTTGAAGTTGCTGGTCTATATAATTATGGTAGGTGACCTGTTTTGAAGTGGTTGGTCTATATACAAATGATGGGTGACAAGTTTAAAGTGGCTGGTCCATATACAAATCATGGGTCACATGTTTTGAAGTGGCTGGTCTATATGATTATGGTAGGTGACCTGTTTTGAAGTGGTTGGTCTATATACAAATGATGGGTGACAAGTTTAAAGTGGCTGGTCCATATACAAATCATGGGTCACATGTTTTGAAGTGGCTGGTCTATATACATATGATTGGTGACATGTTTTGAAGTGGCTGGTCTATATAATTATGATAGGTGACATGTTTTGAAGTGGCTGGTCTATATACATATGATGGGTGACGTTTTTTGAAGTGGCTGGTCTATAAACTTATGATGGGTGACATGTTTTGAAGTGGCTGGTCTGTATACATATGATGGGGGGCCTGTTTTGAAGTGGCTGGTCTATATACTTATGGTAGGTAACCTGTTTTGAAGTGGTTGGTCTATATACAAATGATGGGTGACATGTTTTGAAGTTGCTGGTCTATATACAAATGATGGGTGACATGTTTTGAAGTAGCTGGTCTATATACAAATTATGGGTGACAAGTTTTGATGTGGCTGGTCTGTATACATATGATGGGTTACATGTTTTGAAGCGGCTGGTCTATATACTTATGGTAGGTGCCATGTTTTGAAGTGCTTGGTCTATATACAAATGATGGGTGGCATGTTTTGAAGTGGCTGGTCTATATACATAGGGTAGGTGACCTGTTTTGAAGTGGTTGGTCTATATACAAATGATGGGTGACATGTTTTGAAGTGGCTGGTCCATATACAAATGATGGGTCACATGTTTTGAAGTGGCTCGTCTATATACATATGATGGGTGACATGTTTTGAAGTGGCTGGTCTATATAATTATGATAGGTGACATGTTGTGAAGTGACTGGTCTATATACATATGATGGGTGACATTTTGTGAAGTGGCTGGTGTATATACTCATGGTAGGTAGCCTGTTTTGAAGTGGTTGGTCTATATAAATGATGGGTGACATGTTTTGAAGTGGCTGGTCTATATACAAATGATGGGTGACATGTTTTGAAGTGGCTGGTCTATATACATAGGATGGGTGATATGTTTTGAAGTGGCTGGTCTATATAATTATGGTAGCTGACTTGTTTTGAAGTGTCTGGTCTGTATATATATGATGGGTGGCCTGTTTTGAAGTGGCTGGCCTATATACATATGATGGATGACATGTTTTGAAGTGGCTGGTCTATATACATATGATGGGTGACATGTTTTGAAGTGGTTTGTCTGTATGCATATGATGGGTGACATGTTTTGAAGTGGCTGGTCTATATACAAATGATGGTTGACATGTTTTGAAGTGGCTGGTCTATATAACTATGTTATCTGACCTGTTTTGAAGTGACTGGTCTGTATACATATGATAGTTGGCCTGTTTTGAAGTGGCTGGTCTATATACAAATGATCGGTGACATGTTTTGAAGTGACTGGTCTATATACATATGATGGGTGACATGTTTTGAAGTGGCTGGTCTATATACATATTATAGGCGACATGTTTTGAAGTGGCTGGTCTATATACACAATTATGATGGGTGACATGTTTTGAAGTGACTGGTCTATATACATATGATAGATGACCTGTTTTGAAGTGGCTGCAATTTTTATATAAGTATGGTAGGTGACCCGTTTTGTAGTGGTTGGTCTATATACAAATGATGCGTGATATGTTTTGAAGTGGCTGATCTATATACAAATGATAGGTGACATGTATTAAAGTGGCTGGTCTATATACAAATGATGGGTGACATGTTTTGAAGTGGCTAGTCTGTAAACATATGATAGGTGGCCTGTTTTGAAGTGGCTGGTCTATATGCTCATGGTAGGTGACCTGTTTTGAAGTGGTTAGTCTATATACAAATGATGGTTGACATGTTTTGAAGTTGCTGGTCTATATAATTATGGTAGGAGACCTGTTTTGAAGTGGTTGGTCTATATACAAATGATGGGTGACAAGTTTAAAGTGGCTGGTCCATATACAAATCATAGGTCACATGTTTTGAAGTGGCTGGTCTATATAATTATGGTAGGTGACCTGTTTTGAAGTGGTTGGTCTATATACAAATGATGGGTGACAAGTTTAAAGTGGCTGGTCCATATACAAATCATGGGTCACATGTTTTGAAGTGGCTGGTCTATATACATATGATTGGTGACATGTTTTGAAGTGGCTGGTCTATATAATTATGATAGGTGACATGTTTTGAAGTGGCTGGTCTATATACATATGATGGGTGACATTTTTTGAAGTGGCTGGTCTATAAACTTATGATGGGTGACATGTTTTGAAGTGGCTGGTCTGTATACATATAATGGGGGGCCTGTTTTGAAGTGGCTGGTCTATATAATTATGGTAGGTAACCTGTTTTGAAGTGGTTGGTCTATATACAAATAATGGGTGACATGTTTTGAAGTTGCTGGTCTATATACAAATGATGGGTGACATGTTTTGAAGTAGCTGGTCTATATACAAATTATGGGTGACAAGTTTTGATGTGGCTGGTCTGTATACATATGATGGGTTACATGTTTTGAAGTGGCTGGTCTATATACTTATGGTAGGTGCCATGTTTTGAAGTGCTTGGTCTATATACAAATGATGGGTGGCATGTTTTGAAGTGGCTGGTCTATATACATAGGGTAGGTGACCTGTTTTGAAGTGGTTGGTCTATATACAAATGATGGGTGACATGTTTTGAAGTGGCTGGTCCATATACAAATGATAAGGCACATGTTTTGAAGTGGCTCGTCTATATACATATGATGCGTGACATGTTTTGAAGTGGCTGGTCTATATAATTATGATAGGTGACATGTTGTGAAGTGACTGGTCTATATACATATGATGGGTGACATTTTGTGAAGTGGCTGGTCTATATACTCATGGTAGGTAGCCTGTTTTGAAGTGGTTGGTCTATATAAATGATGGGTGACATGTTTTGAAGTGGCTGGTCTATATACAAATGATGGGTGACATGTTTTGAAGTGGCTGGTCTATATACATAGGATGGGTGATATGTTTTGAAGTGGCTGGTCTATATAATTATGGTAGCTGACTTGTTTTGAAGTGTCTGGTCTGTATATATATGATGGGTGGCCTGTTTTGAAGTGGCTGGCCTATATACATATGATGGATGACATGTTTTGAAGTGGCTGGTCTATATACATATGATGGGTGACATGTTTTGAAGTGGCTTGTCTATATGCATAGGATGGGTGACATGTTTTGAAGTGGCTGGTCTATATACAAATGATGGTTGACATGTTTTGAAGTGGCTGGTCTATATACAAATGATGGGAGACATGTTTTGAAGTGGTTGGTCTATATAATAACGATGTGTGACATGTTTTGAAATGTTTGGTCTATATACATATGATGGGTGACATGTTTTGAGATTGTTGGTCTATATACATATGAGGTGTGGCATGTTTTGCAGTGGTTAGTCTATATAATAATGAAGAGTGTCATGTATATCATTATGAACTGGTTGGTCTATATAAATGTGAATGCTACCATGTTTGCGACATTGGGGTTAGGCTACATAGCTACCTTCCTTTCCGTCCAACGTATCGATATGGAAGCTTTGAAAGCATGAGGATTCCAGGTATGTATCATATGAAATGGCATTAGCGCCTTAGCTGTCTCTACATGTGTACAAACTGCAACTACATATTCTTTGAAGAATGAACATTGCCATAGTACTTACTTTGCCTGATGAGCACCCACCATATACAGTACCTTGTCTGCATAATGTAGGCATACTGAGGAAGATGATTTTACGAAACACTCAAGACTGTGAATAAAACTCGGGACCTCAGTCATGGTGCAGGGAGATTAAAAGGTTTGCCATGAAATAAGTTGTTAATAAGGAACAAAATATATATTATGTGAAATATTACAAAATATGGCTGCATGTGACATGATTTGAACAGGTGAGCGTATCACGTATGGAATACAAACGCCATGTAACCTCCAGGCCCAACCCCATGGCTTATTAGGATCTCAATTGACTGTCGGCTGATTTGTCTGAACATTTTGGACCAGATGTTAACGTAGAAGGAAATTGAATACTATTTTACACAACTGCATAAATAGAATTCCTGTAAACGATAGAATATGTGTATATTGTAATAAACTTGAAGATGAATTCCATTTTGTGTTGGAATGCCAAACATACATAATGTTAAGGAAGCAATATATTCCTAAATATTTTTATAAGAGACCAAATATGATCAAGTTTCTGGAATTACTAAACTCACAAAATAAGATATATATTCGCAAACTGTGTACCTTTGTTTTAAAAGCATTTAAATTACGAAACGAAATACTATACAGAAATTAGCTATTTCTGAATATAATGTATGTAATATATGTGTTAAGGAAATTGTGATGAATTGTAAATTATTTATGCAAGGAAGTGTTATGTAAACGCCTTCTCATTGTATCAGCTCAGTTAAGATAAACTGCATATTTGGACATGTATTGTTTGTAATAACTACACTGTTGTCATGCTTTGTAATTGTATTTTGTATCCTCATGGGCTTTTAAGCCTATTGGAAATTGGAAATAAAGATCTATCTATCTATCTAGATCTATCTAATGCAATGATTATTTGATTTACAAACTTGCGTGAAGATGTATCAAAACTGCATGTTAAACTTTACAAAAAAATAATATCCATCTCACATGTGTTGCTTATACGTCTTATTCTGAACAGATTATAACTCTTTTAGTACTATACATACCTTAGGAATTAAAGATGTTGTACGCCAACAGGTACCAGGTAGACCAGATTAAACAAATTTCCAAAAGATGCATAGTATTGTAAATATATATATAGAGAGAGAGAATATTTATAGCTTAATTGTTTGAGTATATGTGATTTATACTGCTTCTCGAGGGCCGCAGGCCCGATAGTGCAGTATAAATCGCATACGAGAAAAATATGCTATTCATGTTTTGTACCATAGGCATTTATCCAACTACGCATGTGCAAGACGTTTTAGGGCGTTGCAGTTTTCAGTAAATATAACAGCTCGATCCAATCAAGAGATAGCATTATCACGCGGCATGAGTATGACCATGTTTTGATTATTGCAGCCAATCGCCTGTGTATATTATTGGGCAAATCCAATGTCAAGGAGTGCTGTTTTGATAATGGGTACAGTAGTCGTGTTTTACATAGTTGATAAACAGGTTGTGTGTAAACATTACAACTAGGCTTGTGTAAAATTGAGTACACCTTGTTATAACTGCCGAATCTGTCATTTACAGCACGGCTGAAATATACCGGCATTTATACCACGGTTTAGGCTCAGACCATCAGGTTTATGAAAATTATATCATAAGCAAGAACAAAGGAAAACCATTATAGCTATGGTACAATAAATGATAAATAAATCTATTATAAAATATGTCTGTGTTCTAATTAAGCATTGTTTTGGAACAGAAATAGTCAGCTCTGAATTAATACAATAGTATGTATTAATACAGAAATCAGGAAATTATAATGGCGTCCGAATCGCCCACGGTCCGAATCAGCCAGGTACCGAATGTTCGAGTGGCCTAATTTCAATGGAATTTCAATGTAAATTCTCTACTTTGTAAAATACATTGTACTACATTCTACAAAGTGTTTTCACTATATGGTTATGGATCGCAAACAGTTATCGAATCTACTTATAGAATTAATCGTGAATATATACCAGACCGAATTGCTCCCATGTGCAGTCTATTGTGTGTGTTCGATTGCGCAATGCGTAAATGTGTATACAAAATGACGTCATCACTTTCTGTGTACTCCATATGGCTGGTAACTAGCCTCTCCCGAATCGTATTTCTAGCGCAAGGCAACTTTACGGGCAGGTAACTCTAGCTGATTGACGAAGATTTTTATTGCCTTAGTATGGCAATTTTCTACATGAATTCAGAAAATCAACAAGGCGTTAACCGTAAGGCGAGCTTACGCTCGCGATTACTTAACTATTCTATAAAAGCGTCAAACGGTAACTTGATAATTATAATTATTCGTTGTTATAATGTGTTAATGCTAAATCTCGAATGAAAAAGAAAGTAGTTTCATACTGTTTTTATTTTATTTTTTTCGTTAACGACTTGTCACGAACTGGTTTGGGTTAAAGGTCGCACTGTACCGTACATTCCGTACCATAACGAAAACTATCGAAAATGGCAGGTGCTCTGATATATGGAGATTATAGACGCTAATAGTGTCTAGGACAAGGATCTCTTTTCTTTTCTTTTTTCATTTATTATAAAACTGATTGTGTATATATACAGATGCAATACACGTTACAAAACATTATAATTGACATGTCCTCAGTAGTGTCACTCAAAACATCTACAATTCGTCACATGGTATGTTACTTCAGAGAGTCCTTAAACATGTACTAGTAATTTACAGATGACAATCTGTATTTGTGTTGTTTGCTAGTTTTTTTGTGCTAGTAATTTATAGATGACAACCTGTATTTTTGTTTTTTGCTAGTTTTTAGCTCTACTGGCCAAGGGCCAGCAGAGCTTATGGGATGGTGTGTTGTCCGTCTTCCGTCGTCCGTCCGTCGTCCGTCGTCCGTCCGTTAACTTTTCTTCAAATGACTTCTCCTCAGAAACCGCTTGGCTAATTTTGACCAAACTTTACATGGATGATCCTTAGATGAATGCTTTTTCGATTTGTTAAAATTAGGTCAGTGCTACATCCAAGATGGCTGCCATTACCATATATGGTCAAAACCTTAAAAAATCTTCTTCTCCAGAACCGCTGGACAGATTTCAACAGTTTTTCTTTTAAAATGATCGCCAACGCCTAGACTATCAAGTTTGTTCAAATAAAGTCCCCGGGGTCAAAAATGCCCGTGCCCCGGAGGTCCAAAGTTTGTATATTGAGGTTTTGCATGTTTTTCTTATAGACATATAGGAAAAAACTTTAAAAAATCTTCTTCTTTGAAACCACAAGGCGCAGAGCTCTCATGTATTACATATAGCATCAGCTTATGGTCCTCTGCTAATTTTGTTCAAATGGTGACCCTGGGGTCAAACTTGTCCCCGCCCAGGGGGTCACAATTTTACATAGACTTATATAGGATTTTTAAAAAAAAAAATCTTCTTCTCGGAAACTACAACAGCCGGAGGTTTGATATTTTGCATTTACTATAAGCTTATGGTCCTTTACCAAGTTTGTTCAAATGGTGACCCTCGGGTCACATTTGGCCCCGCCCCAAGGGTCACATGTTTTACATAGACATGTATAGGGAAAAACTTAAAAAATCTTCTTCTCTGAAACTGCAAGAGCCAGAGGTTTAATATTTTGCATTTGCCATAAGCTTGTGGTCCTCTACCAAGTTTGTTCAAATGGTGACCCAGGGGTCACATTTGGCCCCACCCCGGGGGTCACAGTTTTACATAGGCTTGTATAGGCAAAAATGAAAAAAAATCTTCTTCTCTGGAACCACATGGCACAGAGCTCTCATGTATTACATGTAGCATCAGCTTATGGTCCTCTACTAAGTTTGTTCAAATGCTGTCCCTGGGGTCAAATTTGTCCCCGCCCCAAGGGTCACAGTTTTACATAGACTTATATAGGATCTTTTTTTTTTAAAAATCTTCTTCTCGGAAACTAAAAGAGCCAGAGGTTTGATATTAAACATTTATTATAAGCTTATGGTCCTTTACCAAGTTTGTTCAAATGGTGACCCAGGTGTCACATCTTGCCCCGCCCCGGGGTCACAGTTTTACATAAATGCTTGTATAGGGAAAAACTGAAAAAAATCTTCTTCTCTGGAACTGCAACAGCTTAAGGTTTAATATCTTGCATTTGCTATAAGCTTATGGTCCTTTACCAAGTTTGTTCAAATTGTGACCCTCGGTTTACATTTGACCACGCCTCAAGGGTCACATGTTTTACATAGACATGTATAGGGAAAAACTTAAAAAATCTTCTTTTCTGAAACTGCAAGAGCCAGAGGTTTAATATTTTGCATTTGCTATAAGCTTATGGTCTTCTACCAAGTTTGTTCAAATGGTGACCTATTGGTCATATTTGGCCCCACCCTGGGGGTCAGTTTTACTTAGGCTTGTATAGGAAAAAGCTGTTTTTATTTTTTTTTTAGTTTTGAATTTGATTTATTTTTTATTTTATTTTTCAATTGCAATTTTTTTTATTTTTTTTTTTTTAATTGTTTAATTTTTTTTTAATTTTTTTTTTTATTTTTTTTATTTTTTTATTTTTTTTATTTTTTTATTTTTTTTTTTATTTTTTTTTTTGATTTGAATTTTTTTTTTTTTATAAATATTTTCATTATCTTTTTAATTACTTGACACTTACTTTAAAATTTCTTGTTGGCGCTACTCATCCTAAATGCCTTGTTGAATTTCGACAAAACTTGGCAGGAAGCATCGGTTAGATGTCTAGTTGTGCATATCACGCTTTTGTTCCAGTTCGCTGATTTTTGACGGAGTTATGGCCCTTTGACATTTTTATTTTAAATTTCTTGTCGGCGCTACTCCTTAAACGGCTGGTTGGATTTCTACGAAATTTGGCAGGAAGCTTCAGTATGATGTCTAGTTGTGCCAAGCGCGGTATATCAATGAAATCTTGGACAATTTCGAAAACTTGCTAGATCTTGTTAGTAATAACAGAGTTATGGCCCTTGATTTGTTGAAAAATGCTATATTGTATTTTTCTTTGTTAAATCTATAGGAGAAGAGAGCTATATCTAGCTATATCTATCTAAATCTATAAGAGCTGTTTTAGCCAGTAGAGCGTCCACAGGCCCTCTTGGGCCTCTTGTTTTGTGCTAGTAATTTATAGATGACAACCTGTATTTCTTTTGTTTGCTAGTTTTTTTGTGCTAGTAATTTATAGATGACAACCTGTATTTGTGTTATTTGCTAGTTTTTTTGTGCTAGTAATTTATAGATGACAACCTGTATTTGTGTTGTTTGCTAGTTTTTTTTGTGCTAGTAATTTATAGATGACAACCTGTATTTGTGTAGTTTGCTAGTTTTTTTGTGCTAGTAATTTATAGATGACAACCTGTATTTTTGTTGTTTGCTAGTTTTTTTGTGCTAGTAATTTATAGATGACAACCTGTATTTGTGTTATTTGCTAGTTTTTTGTGCTAGTAATTTATAGATGACAACCTGTATTTGTGTTGTTTGCTAGTTTTTTTGTGCTAGTAATTTATAGATGACAACCTGTATTTGTCTTGTTTGCTAGTTTTTTTGTGCTAGTAATTTATAGATGACAACCTGTATTTGTGTTGTTTGCTAGTTTGTAGGTTATTTTTTGTGCTTTATTCTAATATTATTATATATTGTGGTTTATTCTATTTTTTCTTTAAATATCACCTTTATTTTCATTGTTAATATTATTTCATCATCACATTCACATGCTGTTATGTACGAGCTATAGGAGATTGTACTAACTGGAATAAATATCATGATGCATATACGAGATCATACTAAAAATGACAAACTGTTGTGTGGTGTGGCCTACAATGTGTTATGCATATTAGACACCATACCAAATACCTATGTTGTGTGGCATATAATGCCAGTATAGCAGTAGATACTGTATTGTGGCCTACAAGGTGTTATGCATATTGGAAACCATACCAGTTTCCTTTGTCACACAGGCATTATGCATTTAGGATACCAAATGCCACTGTCTTGTGGCCTTTGTATAAAAAAAACTAAACTAATTTCAATAAACTTTTAAACCATGTCATGCTTGTAATGCCCCAATATTTCTTATTATAAATAAAAACTATCATTACAAATGTTGGTTTAATCAATACTCAACAATAACTGAACTCTAATCAACGTGTCTTGAAAACTGCAATACAAATTACTGGTGTTCATCTTCACTCTGACGACGTGTTGATTAGCCATTGAACAACATTTCAATAAATCGTTTTTTGTGTTGTCCCTAATACATGCCTATTACAGTCCTACAGTATGTTCGCTGATCTCTCGGCCGACAAATGAATGATTCCGTATTCGCCATCATCATAATAATTGTTGTATTGTTCCGTTCTCACCAAGACCATCTATGGACAGGTTTTCATGGTGTCATGCATACATGGCATACATGACATATACAGGGATTACTACATCCTTCCGTTGCACCACACTAATGTACAACAAAGGGAAAAAAACGCAACTATATAACTTATATATTGCACACTTAATTCAAAGTAATATTCCAGAGAAATCCCAAGATGTTTTGTAAAGAAAACGTGTTGCAGTTGTATAGAGAAAGGACAAAACTGAGCTTTGTAGACTTTTTAATCACAGTACACTCTGTAACACGAAATACATAAATGTTGAAGTTCCGCTTTGAAAATTTGAGCCATTTCAGTACTGTATGTAAAGAGACTGCAAAAGTGTACATCCTATATTTTCTCAACTTGCTTTATCCATACTATCAATAAGGAAACTTTGAAGGGATGACATTAGGTCTTATGTATTTTTGTAGTATTTTTTTCCGAAAGGGAAGGTTTAATGTAGCCATGTACCATATTCGATTACCAGAAACATATTATACATACAATATAATTATAGCGGAAATTACCGAGTTGCGTTTCTGTTTTCCTTATTATATAATCATGGTAAAACAATAATGCAGCCGACCTCTGCTTGGATTCTTTTTAAGGAAGTCAATTTGTATTATACATAGACATTTTATCGAAACGATTTTTAATATTCCCCGGCATTTATGCTATGTTTGGTTAATACTATACAATTATGGACTTTTCAGCTGTTATACATGATGTGATATGCACCAAAAAAATCATTATTGACCGAGGCGATAGCCGAGGTCAATAATGATTTTTTGGTACATATCAACATCATGTATAACAGCTGAAAAGTCCATAACTGTTTTATTATATAACCCTCAATTTACAATTATATAAAACAGGTCAATATCAAAAAAACAATTATATAAAACAGGTCAATATCAAAAAAACAGGTCAATATCAAAAAAACAGGTCAATATCGCTAGATATTTTTTCTAAAAAATTACTTTTTAGCCAATGAAAACGCGTCTATTTATAGGTTATATAATAATGGCCAATAATCACTTATTACATAAATGTCAAAAACTGAGTTGAATTTTCATGGATTCTTCTTTCTATTATACCTCAAAATACATGCATTATTATACTGCAGATACCGTATGCGTTTAATCAAATTGAATACAAAAATAACTTCTATCTACACCACGTGATAGCCACCTTGTATTGATATGAAAACTTTCATTTGTTGATTAAACAAAATCTAATAGATTGTTTTGTTCAAAAATGGAACACTGATGTTGAAAATAATCGAGTTTTATGTTTGTATAGACATTTTAAAACCTCATTCTCATAAGAAGTGTATCTATATATATTGCCATTGAAATTAAGAACTGCCACGTCGAGGATAAGATTATCCTCCCACAGACTTAGAATTGAAACTGGCAGATATTCACAAAATAGAACTGCTAGAAATCAAAGATATTGTACATTGTGTAATAGTACCGACTTAGAAGATGAATATCATTTTATTTTAATTTGTCCTTTGTACGAGCAAGTACGTAAGCTATATGTTAAACAATATTATTACAAACATCCAAGTGTTTTTAAATGTATTCAGCTGATGCAATCTTCAAGCCAGAAAGAGCTTTTTAGGTTATCTAGGTTTGTTAGGGAAGCATTTATTATTCGCAATACTGCAATGTATAATGATTAACAATTTATGTTCATCCTCATTGTACATGACAAGTAAACTATTAAAACTTAAAATAGTAACATGAAACTATGTAATAGGAATAGTTAAATCATTATAACAGGGTAAATACGTGCGCCAGAGTGAATGTGTGAGACATTTTGGGCGTCAGAGTGAATGGGTGAGTTGTATGAGTGTATAGTATGTATGATTGTGTGTTTGTACTTTTTCATTGTTTACTGTAAAAATTGCATTGACCTGTCACATATTAACAAATGCAATATCTAATGTACATTTGTTTAAGCCATAAATAAAGAATATGTTCTGTTCTGTTCTGATATCCTTAAGTATTCAAGTACTGCACTAATTGTCATGCGCACTGGGAGATGTCTCTGTCATTCGTACTGAGAGATGTCTCTTACTATTTTGCATACTCCAGTAATTAAAGAATCTGTTCGACGACTAGACAGCCTAAGTGGATTATATCATGGTTTTCCTTAATCCGTTCTGATGTTGTCGTCTGCTTGTGCTCTCTCTCTCTCTTGGATGTTTTCCTTTGAATTCAGTTGGTGTACAGTAGAGAACATGTGTCGCACTGAACTGAATATAATTTAGTATACATTTGATATTTACTGTGATATAATATACTCAGTTGCAAAAGAAACTGGACACTTTGAAAATTTTACTTTACACCCTATCATCTTTATCAAGCGACGGTCCCTTAGTTATGGTGGCATGCACTTAATTTAAGTTGACATAAATTATCGTGACTTTATGGTAATTTTATTGCGATTTCTCAAGATAATTTCTCTTTTAAGACGACATAATTTCACGAATATAAAAATAAAAAGCATGATAAAATATCTCAACAATTAATAAAAAGTCGCGATAATGCTTCAACGTGTCATTCGAATAACGACTTAAGATATCTAAAATTAGATTTGTGGCTATATGGATAGTTTCTGTCATTTACGTGGGTGATGCTATTCCCCGGTCGATTTCCCGGTTACTTCCCGGTTGAAAATGGATGGCGAATGTGATGAGTGTGTTGGCGTTTCTGATGGTTTAATGATATATATATATATATATATATACTTTATATATGTATTCATAATTTCATAATCACTACAAAAATGTTGGGGAAAAATGTAGTTAGTTAAGTGTTGACTGAATATTGGTGTTTCTCAATAATTTGACTGGTTTCGGCAATTTCCGTTTCAGAATGTATTGTTTTGTTTCATAAAGTATGGTACTATTAACAAATTACAGTAATAAAGAAGGAAATAAATAATCAAATGTACGTTTTATTGCTTCATTTCCAACACCCGTATTTTGAATACCTGTTAAAAACTCAAATCTGATTAGAATTACGGGAATCTTACTTTATCATGCAAATAAACGTGTCTATAATTAAACATCAACACCAAATATGGTGTTTAATACAAGGGTAACAACCTACTTCAGGCGTACGCGCCAAAACAGACCCGTTTACATACACAGAAGCTCGAGTCGGGAGCTAGAAGCTCGAGTCGGGAGCTGGTAAGTTATTTTTTATTAAGATTTACGAAACATTTGGTAAATTGACATGGATTAGAAGGCTTTTATTAAACTTTAAATAAGCTGTAAACTCCCAGCCGTTCAGTTCGATACAATCTCATTCCAAAGCCGGGTACCGTTTACATTTTGGTGGAAACCTTCGTATTTTCGCTTTAAATGGCTTACTAATTTTTACTTACCCAGTAATTTTGGTATAACATCCTTTACGTTAATGTATAATTAGTGTATCAATGGATATTCTACGTATTTGTTGGCTTTAAAAATGAAAGTTGATCCCGTTTACGTTAAAACGAAAGACGATACTGTTTACATCCATGTCAAAAATGTATAAATGATAGTTTACATCTAAAATTGCGTGAACTTTGCAGCCTTAATAAACTGAATCTTTTTTATTTATATACTCGGTATCATAATATTTCATTTTTTGTATTGTATATAAAACTATGTTATGTGTTATATTTGAGGATTGATTTCGATCTTTCTACGGGCCATAAAAACATTAGGCTGGTTTAAAAGTGTGAACGGGTTCTCGCTAACTTTAAACTCGCTAACTTTAAACTAGCTAACGTTTGTTATTCCCTGTAGACAGATCGAAATATCGAATCCAATCTCTTAAAAGTTACACTTGCTATATTGGATATATGTCAGATGGATCTGGATTATATTTTCGTGCAAGGGCAGTCGATAACGCCCCAATCCCCAAGTTGTTCTTTTATATGTTCTGCTGTGTTCATATTGTGTATGGGTACACAGCGCTTACCCAACAAGTCAATCCCTCGTCCCAATCCCGTTACAATATACTTCAAATTTAGTGTTTTCTTATGTGTTGTTCATATTGTAAACGGATAAACAGTGCATGATTATGCCCTTTCAGGGCCTTTTTACCCTTCTTTGCAGCGGCCTGTATAAGACACCTTCCCCACCCAAATTTCTTTTAAAACGGTGAAGATTTCCCCATTTTTTAAATTGACCTTGGAAATGTTATTCCCCATTGGATTTCTTTCCCAGTTAAGGACAAGAGGTCCAAAACTGGTAAAAAGGCCCAGACTTTTAAGTTGTTAAGTATTCAACGCTGATCAACTCGATCCTGTTCTCTCCCTTATATGTTTTATTTTTTAAGTTAGTTTTTCGTTTCTGTGTTGTTAATGAAATCGTGTAAGGGTACACAGCTCATACCTATGCCCAACTCAATCACTGGACCCTCCTCTAACACCTGCCACTTCGTTCTGATACTCCTCTCCCACACCTTTCCCCACCCTCATATATGTAATTTTCTTCTTAATTGTGTGTTCTTCATATTATTCACGGGTTCATGCACATGTCAATGCTCGACCATATACACCTGTTTTTTTCTTTAAAAGCTTATTGTCTTTTTTTTCCTTTCATTTTTTCTGTCCGGTGGTTAATTGATTGTGTTAAGTTCAACCGTTTGCCCTGTATAATTCATATTTCATGGAAATATATCAACTAAAACAAGTAACGCCATCTCTATATCAACTGTTTGAAATAGATTTTGGGATAATTTCAAGTTTACTTGCACAGAAAAGAATATACAAATTCAACCGGAATGGACTATGAAAATTATTATTTTTCGTTCCATTCAATATGACATTGTTTTAAATAAATTACTTCTACATGCAAAATACTTCATATATAAATGCAAGTTAGATGGGAGATTGCCATTCTTTGAAAATGTTAAACCACAAATTAGATACCTATATCATACTGAAAAAATAAACGCTATTAAAAATAATCGTTTGGAAAAAAATGAAAAGCCCTGGTTGGCATATAAAACCCTTTATTACTAATCGGATCCTTTTGTGCTAAATGTAACTCTGTGCTTTTCAGTAAATAACAACGACAAAAACACCAGAAACTGTACTTACTTGTAAATATTTTTTGTTGCACTACGTTTCCCACTGTTTCCATTGAGTAATGAAGATTCCCATTGAGTAATGAAGATTCCCATTGAGTAATGAAGATTCACATCTCCATAGAATCATCTTGTACTTTTTTTATATATGTATTTTTCTCCACACCTTTTTCCCCAGAATATAATAGGAAAACTCAGTGGAGATATTACATAGATCTGGTATAAAGTCACATGTATGTCTCATTGTTCTAATATTGTGAGTGTATATGTAACATAACTTCTTTCACTATAAATATATGTAAATCATCCACTGGGTTTTTTTGAAAAGAAAAAGTTTGTTTGCAATTTTAGAATGAATGCAAAAATACCAATCATGACATATTATCCACTGAAGATATTTTGAAATATATACATATTGCAATGCCTCTCTTTAAAAAATGTGGCCAATATTCATATTTGCACTCATTCTGAAATCGTCAAGAAAGAAAAAACCTCCCCATTTGTTTATGTCTATATTAAGATATGCTTTAGTCTAGCTTCTGTAAATATTTGTTGTTTTATATTTAAATACTTGTCATACTGCAAAGACAATTCTCAGGATTTCATTGGTCAATGCGCCGTAGACATGAGCCCATGTCTACGTCTCCAGACGTGAACATAGGGCGAATTCCCCGTAGGTATCCCATTACTCAAATACACAAAAACAAAATGGCGACGATAAAGTTGCCGATTCGTTTTGGAAACCGCCGATTGTTTCCTTCCTACCGCTTTTCTGCGCTTTCCACTGTGTGTAAAAGTCTGAAATAATCGTAAGTGTATTTTTTTGGGCAATTTTACAGATAATAAAACATGAACATAGTGACAAAATACGTTTATTTTATTAAAATATCCGCCAAATTTAACGACGTTAAAGCGATGACGTCACGAAAGTAAACAACGTCTAGGACTCACACCACTATTATCTCCCTTGAATACTCCTGCCCTACAGATGAAGGAGTTAGATATAAAAAAACAAGTTCGCTTTTCTACATTTTACAGGATACATTGATTTATCTTTACCAGGTTCTAAATCTACAGCATTTTAGGAAGAGATCCCAGAAAAATGCATGTTGATATAAGATTTCTAGCTAATTCTGCCTCATTTTACACATCATGGGTCTAATCTCCACGGGGTTGTATTTTTGTCTAAATTTTGATAGGTGTCAGGCAAACATGAAATTAAAAAAAGTTCAATCTGGTAAATATTCGTTAAAAGTTAATAGCATGCAGATATTGGATCAATGAAGAATTAAAGCATAAATACATGTTGCAAAATCTTTTTTATCTCTATGCCACGAACAAAAACATTACAATGGGACCCTATGGAAAATTAATTGTGGTGTGAGACGTTAAGAAAGAGCTGCAGAATGGGTATCTTTATTCGTTATTCTTAAGGCATTGCGCTTTAGAGCTGCAGAATGGCATTTTCATCCGTCATCTCTAAGGTATTGCGCTTTAGAGCTGCAGAACGAGTATCTTTCATCCTTTAATGCTTAGGCATTGCGCTTTAGAGCTGCAGAACAGGTATCTTTCATCATTAATCTCTAATGCCTTGCAATTTAGAGCTTCAGAATGGGAATTTCCATCATTCTTCTCTAAGCCCTTGCGCTTTAGAGCTGCAAACGGGTACCTTACATCCTTCACCTCTAAGCATGGTTTGTGTATCTGTGAACGTTTCAGACATGTTAGGACACAGTTAACACGGTTATTCAGAAAGCCCGTCTGTGTATGTATAGTTACTTCAAGTTATCTTCATATTGCAGGAATTAGTAGAAATTTTACTTGATACCATGTTTAACTAAAAATTAACTATATTTTCAAAACCTATACAGGTATAAGCATAATTTTAGCTTTATTTTACAGCTATTGGCTTGTAAAACAAACACACATATAAATGAAGACAGGCTACCTTGAAAAAATGTCAAAATTAAAGCGAGAGACTGTTACTTTTCCTGGAAAATCAAAATTTTGACGGGTAACCCTTAGTTTGAGTTTACTATTTTCAGCATTTTTCTCAATAATCATTTCTTAAAGATCATTTTTATGCTATATTAAGATGTAGAGATACCTTTTCATGTATATTTGAAAGTTTCAGACATAGCTGAGCACAAATGACCAGGAAAATGCAAAATCCTTATCACTACTGTAGATTTTCAAAATATTAAAGGTGCTCGGCCTGAATTTCGACCAATACCCTAGGTCACTAAAACTTGAATAATTTGAAAAGCAATAAACATGGAATCAAACTTTTAGCACTTTTCAGCGTGTAATTGATTTGTATACATGTTCAATTATTATTGAGGTGATCATTAGAAAAAAAAATGACCTTAAGGACTCACACCACTATTATCTCCCTTGAATACTCCTGCCCTACAGATGAAGGAGGTAGAAATAAAAAAACAAGCTCGCTTTTCTACATTTTACAGGATACATTGATTTATCTTTACCAGGTTCTAAATCTACAGCATTTTAGGAAGAGATCCCAGAAAAATGCATGTTGATATAAGATTTCTAGCTAATTCTGCCTCATTTTACACATCATGGGTCTAATCTCCACGGGGTTGTATTTTTGTCTAAATTTTGATAGGTGTCAGGCAAACATGAAATTAAAAAAAGCTCAATCTGGTAAATATTCGTTAAAAGTTAATAGCATGCAGATATTGGATCAATGAAGAATTTAAGCATAAATACATGTTGCAAAATCTTTTTTATCTCTATGCCACGAACAAAAACATTACAATGGGACCCTATGGAGAATTAATTGTGGTGTGAGACGTCTAGTTAAGAGGCACGTTACGGAGAAATTGGCGCAATAAAAATGAAATCGTGTTTTTGGCTGTTTTTTTCTTAAATAAATGGTTACAACTTTGAAGTATGACAAATTCGTTATTAGGATTCTTGACAGGGAACATGGGCTCACATTCCCTGCCTGGAAATATATATTCCCCCTCGCCTAACGGCTCGGGTGAATATAATTTCCAGGCAGGGAATGTGAGCCCATGTCCCCTGTCAAGATTCCTAATAACTAATAATATATACGGTATATATGTAATACGGCAATACACGGCAATACACGACAATACACATATGTGTAGCATGGCATATGTGAATATTCCAATTTTCTAATTAATGTTAAAACAAATGACTAATTTTTGTCTATGATAATGAATATGTTATGTACAGACAACTCTGGAATTGCTTTGCCCAAATATGGACATCTCCGGAATTGCTCTGCCCAAATATGGACATCTCCGGAATTGCTCTTCCCAAATATGGACAACTCCGGAATTGCTCTGCCCAAATATGGACAACTCCGGAATTGCTCTGCCCAAATAAGAACATCTCCGGAATTGCTCCGCCCAAATATGGACAACTCCGGAATTGCTCTGCCCAAATATGGACAACTCCGGAATTGCTCTGCCCAAATAAGAACATCTCCGGAATTGCTCTGCCCAAATATGGACAACTCCGGAATTGCTCTGCCCAAATAACTCCGGAATTGCTCTGCCCAAATATGGACAACTCCGGAATTGCTCTGCCCAAATAAGAACATCTCCGGAATTGTTCTGCCCAAATATGGACAACTCCGGAATTGCTCCGCCCAAAGTAAGAATTTTCGCGGCATAATCGGAATTATCAAAATACGCGTTTCAATTCCGGAATCGAGGGCTGGCGTGGCGCAGTCGGATTTGTAACCGGAGGCCCCGGGTTCAATCCTCCGTGGTGCCACTGAGTTTCTCGGTGTGTTCTTTGGCAAGACACTTTCCCTTAGCCTCGTCCGTCGGATGGGCATGTAAACCGGGCGGTCCCGGGTATCGGTCTATCCTCCGAGCACGTTAAAGAACCATAGGAATCTATTCGATAATAAGAGCAGGGCACTGTTCCCGGATTCCAATGTATCCTTCCCTTCTCTCTGGGGCGGCTCTAAATAACCTATGCTGTGTTGATGAGCCGTTAAACAACATTCAATTCAATTCCGGACTCGTCAGTAAGCAAAGTAGAAATTTGTACAAAGAAGGAATATTTTGGCTCTAGATGTTAATTATAAGCCTTCATTAATGCTGGAAGAACTTGTAGCTCAAATATTTTGCTTGTATATAAAAGAACAGCAAGAAAGTATGTTTAAAGTGCAAGTATACGTGTAAAGCAACGTGTGTTTATCTCCTCATTTCCTACCAAAGGTATATTAGTGCCCACTATTTACATAAGTATCATTCAAATATGCAAATGTCATGAAATATATTTATATACCTTATCAGTATATTACTCTAATAAATATGATTTTCAATTGCAATTAGTGGTGGTAGTATCATACCACCTGATGTATCTATTGTGATCTATTGTATCGATTGTGAAATTGACGTGTTTGTAATTTGACATGTTCAATATTTGACTTATTTTGGATACGAAGGAATATTGCACCGAACCAGTTTCCCATGTGTGTATGTATGAAGAGATCATAGGAAAATCCTTGAAATATATTATAATATGGAATGTCCAATTTGACCCTTTAGTATCCCCTTTGAAAAGGGAAGATGAAATTAAAACCACACCCGTTTGTCCGTCCGTCCGTCCGTTCGTTTTAGTATCTCCTCCTTAACCACTGAGGGAATTCAACCAAACTTAGTGGATGACTTCCCCATATGATAACGGAGAGGGAGAAAAGCAATATTATTTTGTCTCTGGCTCCAATTTAGATACAGCGTCAAATATTTGTTTATCCTGTTGATATGTGTGAAGAACGCGTGGGTATTTGCTATGGCGCGACGTAGAATTCCTTCTAGTTACTCGTAGAAATATTATTGTCTGTGTCGCGTTTTTTTTTTTATTTTTTATATTTTCTTAGCTAAAATGTATCTCCTTATTTCCGCGCTTTATTGTTTGAGGGCTTCCAACTGTTTTGTAAATAATTAAGGTCGTGTTAATCACATACTAAACCAAACTATGATGTTTGATATACATATTATCTATTCATCACAGAAGGATAAAGAAAATAGGCATATTAAATTAGAAATAAATGTTTCAAAACAGCACACAAGTATCTACCAGATTCGATATTGGCAATTTAGCCTATGTAAAAAAGCAAGCTTATTGAAAAGCATTCAGCATTCAAGCGTCTTATCACTCGAAAGTTGTTGTTGTTCAAAAGAAGCCTCCATCGAAGGAACTCTGCCAAGAGATACTGACACTATCCTAAGTTTTTGAATATTAGGTATTGAACTATTGTTTAAAATGTATGCAAGGTAACTGGATATCATTGTAAAGTAATTGGATATCATTGTAAAGTAAGTAAAAACAACTGGATATCACTGTAAAGCAAGCGAGAGCAACTGGATATCATTGTAAAGCAAGTGAGAGCAACTGGATATCATTGTAAAGCAATTGAGAGCAACTGTATATCATTGTAAAGTAATTGGATATCATTGTAAAGTAAGTAAAAACAAATGGATATCATTTTAAAGCAAGTGAGAGCAACTGGATATCACTGTAAAGCAAGCGAGAGCAACTGGATATCACTGTAAAGCAAGCGAGAGCAACTGGATATCACTGTAAAGCAAGTGAGAGCAACTGGATATCACTGTAAAGCAAGTGAGAGCAACTGGATATCACTGTAAAGCAAGCGAGAGCAACTGGATATCACTGTAAAGCAAGCGAGAGCAACTGGATATCACTGTAAAGCAAGTGAGACCAACTGGATATCATTGTAAAGCAAGCGAGAGCAACTGGATATCACTGTAAAGCAAGCGAGAGCAACTGGATATCACTGTAAAGCAAGCGAGAGCAACTGGATATCATTGTAAAGTAATTGGATATCATTGTAAAGTAAGTAAAAACAAATGGATATCATTGTAAAGTAAGTGAGAGCAACTGGATATCACTGTAAAGCAAGCGAGAGCAACTGGATATCACTGTAAAGCAAGTGAGAGCAACTGGATATCACTGTAAAGCAAGTGAGAGCAACTGGATATCATTGTAAAGCAAGCGAGAGCAACTGGATATCACTGTAAAGCAAGTGAGAGCAACTGGATATCACTGTTAAGGGTATCATTGTAAAGCAAGCGAGAACAACTGGATATCATTGTAAAGCAAGTGAATATCACTGTAAAACAAATGTTAAATAAATGTTAAAACGTTTGATTACAAGCAAGATTCATGCATAAACCACATGCATCTTTATTGGTTTTTGAGTCATCTGCGTAGTATGGCAGACACTTAGAGATCACTTTGTCCGTCCCTCGTCCGTCACATTTTAACCTGCAACTTAACCATAACTAGAAAAATATTTCACTTTCGTTTATGAAACATGTTGATCTTACGTTAAGATATATTGTAACACATTTCACATAACTCTGGCTTTCATTTTGGCAGAGTTATGCTTTTCATAAAACTTAAATCTCCAATCTAACCAACCTCAAAACTGGTCATAACTTAGAAAATTGAACTTTGTTAAACTGTACACGTATATTCCCATAGGAATGTTGTTACCCAAAACCAATAACTCTTAATATCATTTTTGGAAGAGTTATCTCCGTTTTCATAAAACTTAAAACCTGCTTCTAAAATTGGATTTCATCCCCTGTCTTGCAACTTTATAGTTACATGTAGATTGTCTGTCACACAGCAAGCGACACTGGTGTTCAGTGGAACATCCTTCTAGTTTTATTTGCCTTTAATTTGGCTTTTTCTTTGACTATCTTAATATCTTAATTCAGCTTGAGTGCCTTACTTTACTTGTACATTTCTTAGTGTCACATTCCTTTATTTTGGTAAACATCTAGATAAACTTAAGCTTGCTTCTGTAGAGTTAGTCAGCTACAAAAATATTTGGAAAAAAGTGGAATCCTGATCAGCATCTTTACAAATTCATCTTTTTTACAACAAATAGACTTCCATTTCCGTTGTAACCGACTAACCAACCACTGCTGTTAGTACTGTGTATTTCTAAGTAAACTTTTCCTAATTTTTAACATGTTTTTTTTTAAATAATAAATATCTTCATAGTTGTTTTTCCCTACTTAAACTTATCTTCAAATAGCACTTAAATGACAGAACAATGTAGCTCGCCCACGTATTGGGTTCCTTTTTTTGAAGGAAGCCAACTTGTTCAATAATTCGGCACCTTAGCCTTTTTCAAGAAGGGAATATTACATGAAACAGTTACTAGCAAATTACGTCCATTTTGAAGTTTATTGTTTGTTATTTTGACGTTTATTGTTTGTTCAAGTCCCCAGGAGAGGAATGTGAAGTTTCAAACAATACCAATTAAATAACAATAACAAAATATAGGCGACGGAAGTTATGACTCATCGTCATGGCTGCGCTTCCTTTCTGACGTATGTTTATAGGTTACTAGATTTGTATTGGGATATATGCACTCCTTCTTTGGAGTATACATACTGCGCTCCTTTATTAGATTTGTATTGGGATATATGCACTTCTTCTTCCGCGGATATATGCACTCATTCTTCCGCGTATACATATTGCGCTCCTTTATTAGATTTGTGTTGGGGTATAGGCACACCTTCTTCCGCGTATACATATTGCTCTCCTTTTGTATTGGGATATATGCACTCCTTCTTCCGCGTATACATATTGCGCTCCATTATTAGATTTGTATTGGGATATATGCACTCCTTCTTCCACGGATATATGCACACCTTCTTCCGCGTATACATATTGCGCTCCTTTATTAGATTTTGTATTGGGATATATGCACTCCTTCTTCCACGGATATATGCACTCCTTCTTCCGCGTATACATATTGCGCTCCTTTATTAGATTTTGTATTGGGATATATGCACTCCTTCTTCCGTGAATATATGCACTCCTTCTTCCGCGTATACATATTGCGCTCCTTTATTAGATTTGTATTGGGATATATGCACTCCTTCTTCCACGGATATATGCACTCCTTCTTCCGCGTATACATATTGCGCTCCTTTATTAGATTTTGTATTGGGATATATGCACTCCTTCTTCCCCGGATATATGCACTCCTTCTTCGGCGTATACATATTGCGCTCCTTTATTAGATTTTGTATTGGGATATATGCACTCCTTCTTCCGTGAATATGTGCACTCCTTCTTCCGCGTATACATATTGCGCTCCTTTATTAGATTTGTATTGGGATATAGACACTCGTTCTTCCGCGTCACAATATTGCGACACTTTAGGAGCGCAATATGTATACGCGGAAAACGAGTGCATATATCCCAATACAAATCTAATAACCTTTTTATTGCATACGCATGTTTAATATAAAAACGAACAATTACAACACAACAATAGGGTTTAACATGTAATTTTCACCAAAAACATTTATTTGGAACAAATATGCTGTCATAACATAATGGGAATTTTTCACAATGAAAGAAAAATTCTCTAATGTTAACTTTCTGTGACATGAATAATAGATCCAGGACAATGCTTTTACAACTCGTCAATACTGGCGAATATTGACGTTTCCTGGTACATTGTAAATGCGTATGAAATAAGCACGTTTATATAATTGACGACGTATATGATATCAGTTTGAATGAGACTGTGCAGTGCATACGAAACTCTGTTTTTAAAAGATGATTGTAGGTACCCATAAGGTAGCCCGGCCAAAATAATAGACCTTTACCCTACGGGTTTGAAGGCGGTTATCATTATGGTGGCTATTTCTCTCAAAATCAGTAACAGTGGTAGCATTTATATAAATATTCATATGCATGAATCATTGTTTTAGCTTTCAAAATTCTAATTCAATTTTATATTAATGGTGTGTCTTTGAAGACTATTTTGCGGCTTGTTTTTGGTTATGCTTTTATCAAATTATCTCCATTTATGCAAACTAATTTAACATTTCCGGGAATATTTGATAGATTGCTATATAAAACTGTTTTTGAAAAGCTCAAATGCAGTGATGTATATCCAATCAACGTAATAATCAAGGCTCAAATTTAGCGGCAATTTGGACTGGCAACATTTCGCCTGAGTAACATTTGTTTTGTAACTGGCAAAATGAAAAATGTACTTGCAATTTCTACGATAAGTACAAATATGTAACAAATAAATAAAAAGCACAAGATGATTCATCATTAGCAAACTTGCTAGATTCCATATTTGTCAAACAAATACAAAGACATATCAGAAACATTTAAAGAAAATTAAAACACCATTGATATGAAAGCACATAAATTATTTCAAAAAAAGGCAGACATGGTATTCTAAATGATTGATTGATTGAATTGGATTTTATAGTCGCACCGACAGCTAAGGTCATATGGCGACTTTCCAGCTTCCATTGGTGGAGGAAGACCCCAGGTGCCCCTCCGGGCAATTTTCGTGCACGGGCGGGCACCTGGGTAGAACCACCGACGTTCCGCAAGCCAGCTGGATAGCTTCCTCACATAAAGATTCCTAGGCCCCTGAGGGATCGAACCTACAGCGGTGAGGGGCAAGTGATTATTTCAAGTCAGAGACGTTAACCACTGTATTCTAAATGAAACATGTAATGTATTTTGATGCACTTGCACAGGTGTGCCAGTACTTGAAAAGTTTACTGGCATTCTGAAAATGTCACTTGCATTTTGCCAGTACGCCAGCTTAAATTTGAGCCCTGAATACTGCTCGGTTAAGTATCTCATTACTTGAATAAGAGTGCCGTCCGGGTGACTATTAGCATCACCAGAATGTTATTGTATATAGCATAGATTTATTAAAAACTAAAATGAAAGCAATAGTATTGTTATTTTAGTTATTCATAAAACTGCTTTTATTTGAGAAGCGGGTGTAGTGGACTTTGAAATTGTCTTTTTAAAAACAAAATACTTTTTGCAAGTTATTTGAATGGATTTTAGTGTATGATGGTTAATACATTCCACCAATAGTCCATTCAGTAGTTTTCCCAGCAAAATCTCCAATAGTTACGACAACTGTTCAACAGAGATAATGGTGTACTAGAGTTCAAATATTCCTTCTATCGGCCACCATGACTGTTCAAGTATTGCTGATCTGTTTGGGATGTGGTTATGTACAAATATGTCCTCTTTACAGGAGATGGATTCAGTTCAAAGAAGGGAAACGGATTTAAAATATTTAGGTCATTGTATCTGTACTTTGCTATATCGAGTGTAAGAATCTACTTTCGGGATATATTTGATTCACATTTGAATTCAAACGAAAATATTGACAGACAACAGCTCCCCCACTTGCTAGGTCAGCTGCCGTGATTCAACTGATCTATTTTAAGAGACACAAACAGCAATCTTAAAGTAGTTATTTATAAATCCCTGAAACAGCATTTATTCTGAATATTAAAAAACTAATGAACGTCACGATTGTTAAACATATCGAATACATAATGTATGTAATACAAATGGTAATTTAGAATGATTTCCGTTCACCTACTCGCGTGAATTTGTGTATGGCTATAACGTTTATAAACCCACAGTAGCCATCAGGACAATGCATAGAAGAAGAACTTTTATTAGCCTCGTCATAGGTCTATTTGGGTCGAGGCCATCCCAAATAAACCTTACAAAGTACATACATATTATGCAATAAGTCATATATGACTCTTGAGCACAATTTTAAACAATTTTATAACAAACATTTCTAATATATCAATGGCGTTATGACAGTGTTAATATAAATATTACTTAGAATCATGTTTATCAAATACGATGTTATATTAATCTACATATGTTGAAGTTAACAAACGAATTTTGAATGATTTGCTAACCGAGGTTAGAAGCGCTAATGCCATAGTGTGTTGCTCGTTGTCCGTTATCTTTTTGTAGTTCATTGATCTATGCCTTCATTTTTGATCCAATGTTTTCCAAAATTGTTTTTGTTTGTTGCATCTAAGAGATCCCCTTTTCAGTATTTATTGACGTTCACATTAGCGTGTGTTCAGTGCTGTGTGGCGGCCACAAATCGGTAGTGTTATTACTGGTATCAAGTATAATGTCACTGCAATCATATTTAATATCCACTGAACTATTTATTATTGATTTATTCAATTTATTTAACAATTGATATTTATATCATGTGATTTACTTAATATTATTATGTATATATAGTGACTTATAGGTCCGTTGGGCCGGGTGCTTAATTTTCAGTTATTTCATTTATGTTTGATTTTGAATTGTATAAGCACATGTCACTTTAATAAACTACTTACTTACTTACTTACTGGTCCTTTGGGATTATCAAACCAAATATGTGTGGCTTTGATTATATTACCGCTTAAGTCACGAGCTAGTGGGTATGAGGGGTGTTAATAATGAGGACTCCTAATATTACCTCTCATGAACAGAATCAATAAAACCCGGTCCTCTACTTTTCTTTCTTGTTTGAGTATGTTGCCTTCAAGTTTTATTGAGTATGTTCATGAGAGGTAATTGAGGGAGAGGATATCTCAAACCATCTAATATTGTATACATCGAATACAATGACAAACGAATAAATATTATCGGTAACACAAACGGTTATTAAAATAATTTCGACACACACGAGTTTGTGTTTGCTATAACGAATTTTAGAAACCACAACAAACATCTTGGACCTACCATAGCTATACCAGGAAAAGGCATGTGTTGAAGAAAATAAACGAGTTTCGAATTATTGTTTAGCTATACGTGCCAAGGAACAGTATATCGTATGCCAGGGCCTGTTGTCCCCTGGTCCGTCTGTCGCCCGTTCGTTGTCAACCAATCTTGATCAGAGTCATGTCATAAATAAAAGCTCAAAAGAGTTCGAAAACCATTGAAATTGGATAATAAACATCAGACTTATGGTCCTTGATTTGATGAAAAATCTTTATGTTACCTTTTCAGTCTTGATAGAAATAAAAGCTCGGAATAGTTGGCCAACCACCAATATCGCAAAATTATTACCAGCTAATACCGAATAATAAACCACAGAGTTTTAGCCCTTGTTTAATGAAAATCTTGTTTAATGAAAATCGCCGCATGTTGCCTTGTTAACACTCTAGCACCTTTATTTTGCATGCGATCTTTCCCAATTTTGGCCAGGTTCTTAATGTCAATAAATGCTCGGACATGTATTAAAACGTCTTCTAGCACATATAGCATTTATATCGGAACATAGTTATGGCCTTGATTTAACGAACCTCGTGTGGTTCCGGGGGCCCCGTTTGGTTACGGGGCAAAGAATAGGGCCACTGCAGATCCCATTGGAGGGGAAGGCAGAGGGGTGGAACCCCTACAAATTCATGTTCATTTTTTGTTCATGATTTTGCTCATTAAAGGTCTTCATCATGACCCCTGCATTGTTTCAGGTGCCATTTCGCTCATATCACTAGAGCAGTGGCAAAAAAACTATAACGTGGCTCCAGCGGAAATGGAGTGTCTACAATAGAATTTGCAGCAACTCTGCAGTTCAGGGTGAGAAGGTTCTAGGCCCGTTCTCCATATTTTATCTCGGTGTACATGGAGGATGAGCCTGGCATGTTCATTCCTTTTAGGGGCGTATAACCTTGCATGTGTTGGTGCGCCTTAAAACCCTATTCAATTCAATTCAATTGATTTAACGAAAACACATATTTTAACTTGACAACACTCTAGCACTTTTATTGATTTTGTTTCTCAGATCTTTCAAAAACTTAGATTGTTTTAATATAAATGAAAGCTCGGGCACTTTGTAAAACTAGCTATATCGGAAAGTAGAATTATTCTGTTAAAACTCTGGGACTGTCATCTTGTCAGAGCCTTAATATTCTTAAATGCTTAGACAAGTTTGAAAACCACATATTGGATTATAAACATCAGAATTATAGCCATTATTTTAAGCCTTGTCTACACCCTAGTGCATGTATCGTACCTCCAATCTTTACCAATCTTGGTCAGAGTCTTATTACTCATAAAACCTATGACAGGTTCGAAAATCATTTATAATTAAAAACAAACACCAGAGTAATGGCCCTTAAATGAATAGTCGGTAAATGCCAGATCAGGGTTAGCTTCTCGTGTGATCCTGACTTACTGGGGTACAAACCTCGAGTATAAGTTACTATAGTAATGATCATGTTGTAGTTTGATAATTATGTCATGGATTCATTATACTTCCACACCGCCTGTTATGTGGTAATATATAAATATCACATTCATGCGAGGGTGATAGTAAGAATATCCACCCAGCAGCAGAGGGTGATAATCAATATCCGAAGGGTAAACATTCTTACTAGCTCCCTCTCTCTCATGAATGTGAATTATTTTGTTATACCAAAATCCTCTCGTGTCCAAATAAGGTTCATTTTCAGTGCAGATTCACTTTGCTATAAAAATTATATCATTGGATTGGAAATAACTAATAAATTGAGTGGTAGTACATAGACCTCGGTAAAGTACTTCTGAAGTTAAGATGAGTTAAAAGTAAGAATTTCTCCATACTGAGCCGACTTTGCCTAAACAGTATGCAAACCAACGTGCGCCAAAGCTGCGCATGCGATAATTGTTTTACTATCACCCTGCGATTTACTAACACCCTGAAATATCACCCTCACGTCAGACAGTAAGAAATAACAAATCATTGGCGCTTTATAGGAGGTATAATAATAGTTTTTATTTGTCAGACGTGCTGGCAAGTTAAACGGATAAAAGTGTAGACTCTTTGAGAAAAGTGTCCTTCTCTGTCATAAGCTCCATCCAACAGAGCAAATGGTATGAGGGATGGGATATTCACAATCTAATATTGTAGCAACAGGCACGTTTGGTAATCAAAATGGGTCAATACTGTTGAGTTCTGGATACTATCATTGTAATACAGAGATAGTTCCCAACGATTTCCTGTCTGCTTCAATATTAATTTAGACAGGGTTTGCGATATTCTCTCGCTGATATCGAGTTGATATGATGTCACACGGGGCGTTAACTTGTAATTACCGTCATAAACATGATGAAAATAGACTTGTGCGGATGTAGTAGTTGCGTTTGAGGTTCGGGTCCAATCTTTAAAAAATCAATTGACCACCAATAACGTATGTTTTTTGTCGAAATATTAGGAGGCTCCTGTTCGGTTAATATTTTTGATCTAAATATAACTTTTAAAAAAAACGTTGAATACTTCATACGAACCAGTGAAAGGCAAAACACGCTGATATGGAACGCCATACAAATATGGAACGCCCAGAGTACCACTTATATGGGTTAAATCACCGCATATATTGAAAACATTACTGCAAATATATAACGATGTACTGCATATAAAGCCGAAAGCACCACGTATATTGCTTAAAGCACCACGTATATTGCTTAAAGCACCACGTATATTGAAAAATTACTGCATATATTGAACAATGCACTGCATAAAAAATGTCCATAGTACCACGTATATTGTTACTACTACTGTATATAATTAAAAAATGACATCGGGAGACAGTCATGGCGTTCCATATGCTGATGTATTGAGATGTTATAGTGATAGATTTTATATTATTTTATTCAGTTAACATTACTTTACATACATTAAATAACTCTATCGGAAACACTGACGTTCGAATATTCATCAAATGAACACACCAGCTGACCATTTAAAGTAGCTATCCCGCCAAAAACAGCCAAATTTTACAACAAATGCACACCGTTTCTAAACCGACTGACAAACAGCCAAATTTTGCAACAAATGCACACCGTTTCTAAACCGACTGACAACGAGGTACTAGTATATAGCCTATATATAACTTATATATTTTGAGAATCCAAACCTGATAGACAATATAAATGGCTTTAAGTTACAAGGCAAACTCCGAAACTGGAGCTTCGAATTAAGAGTTACCAACTCATAATTCATTTGGAGAATTCTTATTTTAAGAACCCGTGAATAAACCTATACTTTTAATCAGCACATATGCGTTATTATATGACCTGAAACCTGGAAAGAGTTTTGATAAACGGTTGTGTAGTGAATTTTGCTGTTGTTTGGGGGTAAATTTCTTTAAAAGACAATATACAATAAATATGACGAATAAAGGACTTGTCCAATTAGAGGGCTGCTTCTCACTAGCATTGCAAAACGATCCAGTGTATAACGTTAAATCGATCTCGTACATTATTTTCAACACAGTTTATAATTTAAACATTACACTGACATCTTTCAGGAAGAGAGATACGTTTTTTTGGCGCTTTCTGAATAGAAAGACTGTCTAAATTAATACTTTTGGCAGCCTAACATTTCCATGTAAAATTACATAGGAGAAGAGTGATTCGTTTTTGAAAATCAAACTTGTCTTGCATAATCTTGCATAGAGGAAGGCTGACTCATTTCCAAACAAATATTCTGTTGTAGTGATTGCATGTTCTTCATTTAAAAAAAGAAACAATTTTGTTGAAGTGTTTAATTTGCATACTTTTACAATATGTTTCACATTATTGAAGGAATTCTGCCAAAATATGGATAAAATATTGAAATTTAGGAATATGTTAAAGCAGACGTGCATGACGTTTCTGGAACCGTTGTACATTCAAAACAAACAAAAAATACAATTAACACACATGACAAATCGATGTTTAGTACTTGTTGAATACCCTCGAAACCTAAAAACTTTTCGGCCTGATAAAGCCATGCCCTAATAAAGTTGTTGTTGTTTTTACTTCAAAGTCAGTGACTGATAAAGCAAAATGGTCTTTTATTCAGTTAGCTCTAACGTCTTAAAAAGTTATGAAGAAAACATCAATTTATGTACAAAAGATAATACTGGTAAAACATGCGAGCAATGTGGATTCATGATATATAGGATACTCACCACCGTAAATGAATGCGTTTGTTAAGTATTGATTTTGATATTTCGGAAACATTAGACAAATCCGTAGGTATTCTCGATAAAGATCTCAAAGTATTAATAGCACTTTGAAAGACCGAAATGTCGAATGCAGTCTTTTATTTTTATAGATTATTTATGAAATACAACATCGTTTACTGTGAATTATCGTTTAATATATCACGGTTTGGAGTTCAATTGTAAACAATAATTTCACGAGCCCGAAGGGCGAGTGAAACTATTGTTTACAATTGAACGACAAACCGTGATATATTATAGATAATTCACCGTAAACGACGTTCTATTTCTATTCTAATACCCCTAAAATGTGAAAATAACGCACACATCTGAAATCTTTCGCATTGCTTTGCTTACTCTCCTAACGTTGCATACGTTACAATGCGTAATGCGCAATGCGCAATGCTTATTCTCCTAACGTTGCAAAAATTACAGTGATGTATCGTTCAATATAACGAGATATTTTAAACTAGGCTATATAGTGCGGGTGTATTAGAATTAACTATAATACGAGTATTTGTTATTACTCAGTTTAAACACTCATCGTTATTACAACTAAATAGAACAGCTTATTGACGAAGATGCATTTAAGGCCTATTGGTCCGCCATCTTTAACAAAAATATTTAAAATGAATGGGGTATTGTCAACTGAAATGTTCAACCAAAGGCATTACTGTCATGTACTACATGGTTAATGATTGTTCATGCCTAAAATGTGCATCAAGTTGTAAATTTCACTTGACCAAATTCTATCCATTTTGGATATTCTTTTTAAGCTTGACAGACCAATAGTCCTTAACATTGTATGATACTATTGGACAAACCCTTTCACAATGTTTTTCTCGAAACAGAGTAGATTGCAAAAAAATTCAAAGTAAAAATAAGTATAAAAGTCTAACAGAAAATGCAGCTTTCACAGAACACAGTAAACCCAGAAACACGCAAGACGACAAACATGAGTGGCAACGTAAAGGCATATGACGTCACAAACACAAATGGATTGACAATAGGGCTACCGCCTTGGAACGGTCAGGGGCAAAAATGGCCGCTTTAGTGGGGTGGGGGGTGTTTAAACCAGGTTCTAGAGTGCACCAAACCTCACACTTAACCTTCTGTCATCCCAATAAAACGGGACATTGTAAATAAAGAAATCCCCGCCATGAACTATTCTCTAACCAACAAGGCAGCATTAATAGGCAATAATAAGTAAAACACAAAGATGCTCGTGTATAAATAAATAGTAAAAAAGAGTAGCCTAGAAAGCTACGGAGAATGTATTCAATGACTTGGCAGAAGCCAGAGCAACAAGAGAATAAACCATTGAGGGCACGACAAGACAAGATTGCAGACAAACATCAAACGTCAACGTCCTTTTGGGCTTTAGATAGACGCCATCATAGCGTCCGTAGCCTGTCCGGTCATCGCACAATTAAAGAGGAATGCGTAGAGGCGAACTGTAAATGGGTCCACAACCAAGCATGCAGTGCATTGCAAAATGATAGAGTCATAACCTCTTTTGATAAACCTTTTAACAAGTTTAACAAAGATAGTATGAAAGTGTAACAAGTTTAACAAAGATAGTATGAAAGTGATCATGACCAATGATCTTACGAAGTTTGTAAATGACGTCACCATAGAAGTCAGGATATAATAATATTTTGCAAAGGTTTTATGAAGTTTATGATAACGGTAGCCCTGACGGAGTAGCTTTTTAGATATACAAAGATTACGAATATTAAAGTCCTCAACTCGAGTACAAGCTGTAGAAAATCGAAGAAGTTGAGACACATAGACCCCATAAGAACATCCCCATCCAAATGGGGATAATTAACAATATCAAAATTAAAATCATCTCTCTTGTCATAGATTTTGCTAATTATTTCACTATTTTCAATAGGGAGATGTAAATCGAGAAAAGAAGCGTTAGTATCAGAAATATTAGCTTTGTTTAGCTGAAGTTTTTTTAGGGTATATATTATTAACATTGTAGAAAAGAAAGGCTTGTCAATGTTCAATGTCATCCGGATACCAAGAGGTGTCATTAAAGGCTTCAATAACATCTGCCTGGTCATCTGGTGGAAGAATCTCTTTCATAGCAATATAAAAACAAATCAGCGACAAGGGGTGCACAGTTCGTACCCATAGGGATACCAACGATTTATCTATAAAATGAAGCTTGACGTTTATTGCCAAGAACGTCGCCTTAATTTTTAATAGACCTAAATAAATTAATCCCATAGTTTTCATAAGCTTAGCACAATATTGATGAACGTGATCTTTAACGGCAGTAAGACAAGACGTTACAAGTTTGGAGACATTTAAAGTGGTGCAAGAACTAGAATTGGAAATAAAACGGGCTTTATATTTTAACTTTTTTTTTTTTTCTTATCAAACACGTATGAACACCTTACTAAAATAGACAGCCCAGATTACTGCACGGACTTATCAATCTGGTTTTGTAAAAAAACTCTTAATTTCATGACGTTCAGTCAATACGAGTCGGAAGGTAGGGTATTTGTTAGTCGAACTGCTTTAAATAGCTTTGAAATTATTGGAACATGTGTACAAATAAATGCAACTGATAATGATGTCCCAAATGTTGCTGTTTGTAATATGCATTTTACATGTTATGGCAAGACGACGGTATGTTTAAGTGATTTTAAACGATTTCTTTTGCATTAGTGCGTGGGGATAAGTAGATAAGTTACAGATTTATAATAAGATTCAAATATTACAAACAGCAATATTTGGGACATCATTATCAGTTGCATTTATTTTTACACATTTATTTATATTCTTGGTTCCATACCTGGTAAATTTGTCCAGCACGCCGCACACAATGTAGATGACAATAAAATAACACATTTCATAGCATGGGTATTATTGCAACAGTCATCTCTGGGGTAAAGTATTTCAAATATTGCAGTCAGAATGAAAGAAGAATAGAAGAATTCGGTAGAATTAATATAATA